>OY755252.1:20747935-21021124 GCA_963576725.1 Azorinus chamasolen
AGTAGTAGTAGTAGTAATAGTAGCAGTAGTAATAGTAGTAGTAGTAGTAGTAGTACTTATAGTAGTTATAGTAGTAGTAGTAGAAGTAGTATTGGTAGTAGTAGTAGTAGTAGTAGTAGTAGTAGTAGTAGTAGTAGTAGTAGTAGTAGTAGTGGTAGTAGTGGTAATAGTAGTAGTAGTAGCAGCAGCAGCAGTAATAATAGTAGTAGTAGTAGTAGTAGTAGTATAACATGTTTTAACCAAATCCCCTATACAAACGCATTTTAACGCTTTTGCAAACAGAGAAGACCCACATCAGACGGCTCCTGTATGAGTTGTCTGATCAGTGTCTACGTTTGCTTATGTCATAATATGGATCTGATTCTACAGTATATGCCATGTCATGGTAGATTCATCATATGTCCATTAAACATCACCATATTTTTTCAGCTATTGGCTATTCATAGAGTCTCGCCTGGGAAGGGTTCATATACTCACAACGGGGAATGCTTGTGCCGTAACCTCCTGCGCAAGTTCGTCTATACCGTTCAGAAGCGTCAACATCGCATGTTCTATCAGCTTGAACGCCCTTTCGAACTCCCCGTAATTGTCCGCTAATTGTTCGGTGATATCACCAGTGGGATTTGCAAATTCTGGCATGTGTATTCTGAGCTCTTCCAGAAGGTCGTCTATCTTTTCTTTCACTTTGTTCGGTAGCCCGTTTCCACTTTGACCCCCTTGACCGATTTCCCCTTGGTGTCCACCGAACTCCCCTTCATGTTCGCCGAATCCCCCTTCTAGTCCACCGAATTCCCCTTCATGTTCACCGAATTCCCCTTCTAGTCCACCGAATTCCATGTTTTGCCCACCGACGCCAGGGCCCATGTTCTCGGAGTTGTCTTGAACGTATGTCTCGTTTTCTCCGAATTCTTTCCGTTGAAGTTTGACCAGGTCATCGCGCTTGACTTTGGCTTCAAGTCTTCTCAAAACAACTGCAAGTTCTTCCTGGACCTTTTTAAGGTCTTTGGCGTACGGCTTGGAGTTTATCTCAGTAAATGCTAAGACGACAAGCAACGCCACGGAAAGCAAAATGTTGACTTGCATTTTGACAGACAGCGATGTATTTCTCTAGCAGATTACAATCCAACACTGACGAATATCCAGATGCGTTTTATGCAAGATGACTACGAGTTGCTGTCACATGACTCACATACTTGTCACGTGATTCTGTGAGGCGGTACCGCGGCCTGAGTAATACGGTATGTCCTTTGGCCAATGTTAAAACACTGGCTGATTGAGTGAGCACCCGATGGGGCAGGGTGGGGAGAGGTGCTTACATGTATTATCTTCTGTTCGGTTAATCAGAAGATCTATGCCAAGTTTGTGATGCAAACTCTAAATTTTAAATTTCAAATGTCATTTTATGCGCCACTGCCTGCATCCAAAGAATTGAACTTTTCCAATTAAATTAGTATTACAATTTATATGCTTGTCTTTCGCTTACAAATTGCTGGGTCGGCAATGCCTTAACCCTTTCCTCCATAAATACGTATTGCTACACCTCTGTAAAAGTCACTTTATGAAACTATTGTTATAAATAGAGCGTTTGCTCCATATAGGAGCAAATGTTCTATTTATCACAATGGTTTCAAACTACACTAAAAGTTTCCTTTTCACAAGTAAATGTTCCTTTTCGGTAGATTTATTCAAAGAGACAGGATCTAAAATAGCCTATGAGGTAATGGGACAAATGTCATATGTAATGAAAATAACCTGCAACGCTTTACCTGATGACTATTCATATAAGAACTAATGCCTGGCGAATATGAATTGGCCGGATATTTTTAATGGTATTACGAAAAACAGGAACTTCACCCATTCCTTCATATAAACGTGTTTTCAAGCATTTGCAAACAGAGTAGATCCAGACCAGACGGCTCCTATGGGAGCCGTCTGATCAGGGTCTGCTCTGTTTGCTAGTAGACTTTGAAAGTTCTGTTTCTTTCTTTACTTTCTAAAATGGCTACAAAGCCCCACCTACCATATTTTATTATAACTATTCTGCCCATGAATATTTATGAGGATCGTCTAATCATGGTCTGCTCTGTTTGCTAGTGGATATTAAAATATATGTTGTTTTGCTTTCTAAAATGGCTACAAAGTCCCGCCTACCATATTTCATTATAACTCTTCTGAATATTTAGTAGGTACAGTATTAAAATTTGGAATAAACACAGAACAGGGAAAGGGTTTAAGTTAATGGCAGAAACTGTATAATCACCAGATTTATAAAATGTCACACGTAAACAGAGCATACCCTGGTCAGACTGCAGCTCCTACAGGAGTTGTCTGATCTTGGTCTACCCCTTTTCCACAGACGTAAACAATCGTTTGTATAAAGAAGGGGATGAACGCCTTTGAATGCCTTTGTAAACAGAGTAGACTCAGATCAGACGGCTACGGTAGGTGGGTTGTAGGCTATTTTTAGATCCAATCTACCAAAAAGGATCATAGAGAAAAGGAATGTTTCAGAATTGTGTAGTTTTGAAACCATGGTGATAAATAGAGCATTTGCTCCTGTGGAGCAAATGATCTATTTATCACAATGGTTTCACAAAGTTACTTTTACAGAGGCAACAAAAGGCGTCAATATGCAGGAATGGATTAACGCCCGCTTTTGCCAACTATGGGCTAATTGGACGGACCAGAGACAGGGGAGCGGATACAGAGAAACCCGGGCGCGATGCCCAACTCTTATTATCAATAGAGTTTCTCTTGTTCTATTTTATGCCCAGTGTAAAACACTGATACATCGGAGCTCGGTATATAAAGTCTCATCCATCTGATCAGGGTCTATTCTGTTCGATTATGAACTGATGTCATTATTTCTTACATGGATGCTCAACAGGGAATGGGATAATGTAGTTCTCTTCCAGGGCCCCAGTAGAAACTGTTGTTTTCGGGTCTCCAAAGGAGATGTATGTAAGCAAAAATGAAGACTACCCACTTTGAAATTAGCATGCTCATAATGTGTCATAAATTGTTCTCGCCATTTAAACGGTCCGCAATTTCTTAAATTCTGTCCTAAGCCAAAGTGCATATATGTTATATAAACAATGTTTAATGCTGTTTTTTTCTTCAGGTAAATGCACATGTTTTGATGATTTATATGGATATAAAAGCAGGTCTTAAACTTGATCAACACGTATTCGGTATTTTAAAGGATTTTAATCCGCCAGATATAGCGAGACTGCTGTAATGAATGAATAGATATGCTGATGATATATACAAAACTGCAATTTCTATAGTTTGATCCATGTTATAGTAAACCTCCTCTAAACCAAACTTTCAATTAAGTATAGACATCGGTCTTGGAGACAGGTGGCAGTTTAATGCAGGGTGAAAGTCATACAGAAAGCTCCTTTAGGAGCTTTCTGCATGACTTTCACCCCTGCATTAAGCAGTCACCTGCCTAAAAGTATCTAAATTCTTGTTTGCTAGAATACCGGTTTAGAGAGGTTTTACTGTATTGCGAAATAATCCCGTTAGCTACGACCTGGTTCACGTTTGCAGACAGTTTGGATCCAGATTAGACGCCGTGTTCCCCGGTGTCTCATCAGGATCCAAGCTGTTTGACACCATGTCAACAGTTTCTCTCAAAATCTTGATCGAATCGGAAGTAGTCATCCAAATTTTAGCAGACATTATTTTTTACAACGGTATAAGAGCTTAAGCAAGGTTTTTAGTTACATGTACATGTACACAAATTATGAAAGGAGTTTAAAGGCATGTACCTGCCAAGCGAATACGCCTGAAATTAAACCCGATTAACGCCTTACTCCATGGTCTGGTTTGGTTTTTATCAGGTTTTACGTTGTTTTAACAGTACAGTAAAACCTCTCTTAACCGGAACTCTAGTAGAAAAGAATTTAAATACATTTAGGCAGGTGGCTGCTTCATGCAGGGTGAAAGTCAGGCAGAAAGCTCCTCTAGGAGCTTTCTGTATGACTTTCACCCTGCATGAAGCTTCCACCTGTCTCCAAGCCCGATATTTATACCAAATTTAACATCCGGCTTAGAGGGGTTTTACTGTAAGTCAGTCATATCACGACGTCCAGCTAATTACAGTTGGACGAAGACCCCAGACGTTCTGCGCACGGAACAAATTGCATTGTATCGTGGACAGAAGAACATCCGGGTAGAACCACCGACGGATATCCACTCCATGGATATATATTTAAGAAATAATGACATCATGAATATTAATTAACTGTTTTTTTTATTATGTCACTACGAACAAGGATTTTTTTTTACAGAAAGTTTAGAATCATAAGCACACAGGAGATACCCTGATTAGACGATTCCTGGAGGTATACTCCGTGTCCAAAGGAGTTACCGCTTTCCTTAATATAAACGCTTTTTCATGCCTTTACAAACAGAGTAGATCCAGATCAGACGGCTCTTATACAGGAGCTGTGTGATCAGGGTCTGCTCTGTTTGCTTATGAAATTGTAAAATATTCGACTTTACTGTTTCTACCAATACTAAAAGATCTGATATACAAGTGCTATTATAAAAATTCAGCTAATAAATATTCATGATGTCATTATTTTTGTCATTATTATTGAACAGGAAAATTTGGTAAAAAAGTCGTATTAAAGGTCAGCTGATTTAGTTATAACACCCCTGCAGCCCTTATCCCGCTGTTAAAAATAATGTCTGCTCAAATTTAAATTTGATGAAATGTTGACTACTTCCAATTCGATCCAGTTTTTGAGAAACTTTAGACCGAGTTTCAAATAAAGTGTCAGGTAAGGGTGCATACACAAATACTAAAATTGTTATTTCTCCACCAAATCCTACGTTGTGACCACGGTGCGTACTCAAATACTAAAATTGTTATTTCTCCACCAAGCCCTACGCTGTGACCACGGTGCGTACTTAAATACTAAAATTGTTATTTCTCTACCAAACCCTATGTTGTGACAACGGTGCGTACTTAAATACTAAAATTGTTATTTCTCCACCAAACCCTATGTTGTGACTACGGTGCGTACTAAAATACCAAAATTGTTATTTCTCCACCAAACCGTATGTTGTGACCACTCTTTAGAATCGTCTCGAAGAGACGATTCTAAAGAATGGTCACAACATAGGGCTTGGCGGAGAAATAAAGAAGCTAGCCTTGATTTACGCAGCTTATCTAGACCTGGTAAGAAAAACTTGCACAAGAGCAGGGATTTAGCAAACCTATTTTTTCTCATCACGGTAAGGTTTACCCTAACCCGGCTGTTAAAAAAATTGTCTGCTCAAATTTAGATCGGGTACAATTATGACTACTTCCGATTCGATAAAGATTTTGAGAAACTATTGACCGAGTGTCAAACAGCTTGGATCCTGATGAGACGCCGAGTTACACGGCGTCTCATCTGGATCCAAACTGTTTGCAAATGCGAGTCGTGTCGAGGTTAGCAAGAAAAGGGTTATCTCTTTGAATGCCGATATTTCAAAGAGGAATGCTAAATTAAGTCCATTCAGTATGAAAGGGTATACAGTAGAATCCCTCTACTGCGACCACTTAATGAATAAACATGACTGTCTTTATAAACAGGTGGTTGCTTAATGCAGGACAAACAGTTTGGATCCAAATGGGATGCCGAGTAACTCGGCGTTTCATCTGGATCCTGACTGATTTGCATTCTGGCGATAGTTTCTAAAACATTAGACCAGTCGTATCAATTGAGTTACATCTAGTTTATTTGAAAGGTCATGGTCATAAATTACTAAATGTAAAATGAAAGTTTGACAATTTATAATAGAACCTGTCTTAATCGACCATTCATTTATTGAGCATATGAGCTTTTAAAAGCAGGTGGTTGCTTAATGCAGAGCAAAAGTAATGCAGAAAGCTCCTATATGAGCTTTCTACATTACTTTTGACCTGCATTAAGCTATCACCTGCCTTATAAGCTCATAATTAGACCTCTTTTGGTGGTCACTTAAGACAGGTTCTACTGTACTCCATGACTACGCCATTTAACGCCTTTGCAAACAGAGTAGATCCAGATCAGATGTGTCAGGTAGGAGCTATCCGGTCTGGATCTACTTTCTTTGCTTATGGAATTCGATTGATTTGATTATCGACTCCTCGCCAGGGTCAAAGCATTTGACATATTGATTACGTCATTGAAATGGAATTGAAGAAATTCTGCTTCGAAATTTGAAGCAGACGGCAGTTTTTATCGATGAAACATTACTCATATGAGTTCTCAAGCTTTTGATTGGTCAGATTTGAGCCAAAGGCTCAAATCTGACCAATCAAAAACTTGAGAACGAACTCTGAAGATTTATTAGCGATGAATGCTGAACCATTTCCCTCATATAAACACATTTTCACGTAATTGCAAACAAAGTAGATCCTGATCAGACGGCTCCTATTGGAAACGTCTGATCAGGGTCTGCTCTGTTTGCTTTGTAATTATATAGCTCTGATTATATAGTTTTTGTCAAAGCGAAACATTCCCTCGAAAAAATTGAGCTAATAAATATTGATGGTGTCATTATTTCTTACAAGGAAAGGGTTAATGAATTCACAGCTAGACTGAAGCTTTTATATAGATAGTTAGCTTTATTCAGTAAAATGTACATGTACACTTTAAACGACAAACTGTAATAAGATACATGGCAAAACACGCATGCCAATTTATCATGCCGAGTTATATAAACACTAAGATTAACACAAGAAAGGAAAAGCATCCCTCATTCCCAACGCATTTCGAATATATGCTGTCAATACACACCCATGTTTTCATATTCAATTTTCGTTGATCCTTATTGATCCACATTTCAGCTGTCGTGTTAACAATTCACCGAACATTGGTTTAACCGTTTCCTTCATGTAAACGCCTTTTCCCGCATTTGCAAACACAGTAGACCCAGATCAGACGGGTCATACAGGAGTCGTCTGATCAGGGCCTATTCTGTTTGCTTCTGACACAAAATATATCTGATTATACAGTTTTTATCAAAGAAAAAAGGTTCCTTGAAAAGTTTATCTTGTAAAAAATTTGCTGATAAATATTCATGATGTAATTATATTTTTTACGTGAGTACCGGACAAGGGAAAGGGTTAAACTTAAGTATTTCCTGCGGATGTCAGCACACGGTAACGCGGTTACCTTTCAGGGACGCAATTAGAGCTTTGATGCAAACAGAGCAGACCAAGTATTATCAGGCATTCTCTGATTGCTTATGTATTCCTAGAGGAGTGTTCAGCATAACTTTCGTCCTGCGCTAAGCTACTACTGAACTTCGATATCTCGAGCTTCAAGGGACCATAAAATTACGTCGAGGTACAGAGGTTCGATTTACCCGATTGCTGATCTGGACAATTTCTTTGGAATGGTCGCTGTTACGCTGTAGTCAGATTCTACTGTATGTGAACATACACTGGTCTATAGTGTTGACAGAGTTAACCCATTCCTTCATATAAACGTCTTTTGCGCATTTGCAAACAGAGTAGACCCAGGGTCTGCTATTCTAATAGTTGACATATCTGTTTCTTTACTATCTAAAATGGTTACAATATTCCACCTTTCGTATTTCATTATCACAATTTTGTCCACGAATATTCAGTAGGTATTGAAATTTGGAATAAACATAGAAGGGGAAGGGTTAAACGTTTGCTAACGGAATAGTCATGTAAAAGTAATGTCATCAGGAATATTTATAAGATTATTTTTATCATCGCACATGACTATACAGTAAAACCTCTCCAAACCGGACGTTAAATTTGGTACAAATATTGGTTTTAGAGACAGATGGCAGCTTATTGCAGGGTGAAAGGCATGCAGAAAGCTCCTAGAGGAGCTTTCTGCATGACTTTCAGCCTGCATTAAGCAGCTACATGTCTAAAAGTATCCAAAGTCTTCTCTACTAGAATTCCGGTTTAGAGAGGTTTTACTGTATTTGGTAATGGCTCAAACAGTGACATCATATATTCATCATTCACTAATTGTATAAACAAATAGAGCAGAACCTACTCTATTTACAAAGGCGTAGATAGGCGTATTTATGGAGCACAGGGTTAATCGGTTATTCGTGAAGTACGTCGGGTAACTCTTCAGTGAATTATTCACAATCTATTTGAATTGTCTGCCTTACTTGAAAATCTCTCCGATTTACGTCGCTCTAACTGTATTTAAGTCATATCACGACGTCCAGCTGATTACAGATGGATGAAGATCCCAGAGGTTTTTTTGTACACGGAACAAAGCACATTAACCTTTAACTGCCTTAAACCTTTACCCCACATGTACACATATGCAAACAGAGTAGACCCAGATCAAACAACTCTAGTAGGTCTCTTCATCTCCCCCTCCCGTTCACTTTCACACTCACATGATCGTTTTTCTTGGAATATATGTTTGTTCGCTCATTTCGCTTTGTATTTTATTATATTACAATCTCTGTAGGGAAAGGTTGAAAGAACGCGTGGACCAACCCCATTTCTGCTTATTATGAAACAAAATATGTTTAACCCTTCCCTTTCCCTCATATTGACGACTTTTGACGACTCTGTAAAAGCCACTTTGTGAAACCATTGTGATAAATAGAGCATTTGCTCCTACAGGAGCAAATGCTCTATTTATCACAATGGTTTCAAACTACAAAATTCTAAAATTTTCCTTTTCTCTAGTTAATGCTCCTTTTCGGTAGATTTATTCAAAGAGGTTGTATCTAAAAATAGCCTATGAGGTAATGGGTTAAACATATATTTTTATATATATTTGCTTATGAAGTAATACTGATCTGATTTTTCGGTGTTTGCAATGTCTGTGTTCAGGAGTCAGTAACTCAGCTAATTAACATGCACTATATCATTACTCTTACATGAGTATTCACAGAGTACGGTATAACCCGTCTTAACCCTTTCCCTGATGAATATTCAAGTAAGAAATAATGACGTCATGAATATTAATAAGATTATTTTTTATAATGGCATATGAACACAGGACATTTTGCCTCAGACAGAAGCTGTATAATCAGATGTATATCAAATCATAAGCAAACAGGGCAGACCCTGATCAGACGGCTCCTATAGGAGCCGTCTGATCTGGGTCTACTCTGTTTACAGATGCGTCAAAATGCGTTTACATAAGGCCATCAAAAAGACGTCTAATTATGGATATGTAAGGCAGATGGTAGCTTAATGCAAAAGTAATGCAGAAAGCTCCTATAGGAGGTTTCTGCATTATTTTTGTCCCGCATTAGGCAACCACCTGCTTTATAAGACTCCTTTGTTCAATAAACGAATGATCGCTTAAGACATGTTCTACAGTAAAGGGTTAAATAAGAATGTTGTACATGTACATGTATTATTATGATACGGATTTTCCGAAGTATTGAGTAAAGCTTTTTTGGGGAAAATGAGCTTAAAATTTGGGAAAACATTAATTCGTCACGCGCCAGTTTGCGGTACTGTCCGATTTAATTAACCCCTTACTCCATAAATACGCATCCCCATGCCTTTGCAAACAGAGTAGACTCAGATCAGACGGCTCCTGGAGGAGCCGTCTGATCAGGGTCTGCTCTGTTTGCTTATAATATAGTTCTGATTCAACAGTTTCTGTCATGGTCAAAAAGCCTGTGTTCAATATGCCATTATAAAAATGAATCTAATAAATATTCATGACGTCATCATTTCTTACATAATTATTCATGAAGTAAATGGTTAACCCTTTACATTATAGCGGCGATTTTCAGATTAGCTATGCAAACGGTTTGGATCCAAACTTAACAAAAGCGAACTCAATACTGAAAAAGTGCAAGCCACATTTTCTTGTTAATAACGCCATTTTCCAATACTATTCCAGGTGTTAGTCACTGTTGTACATGTGGTTTCATATTGGGTTTCATGTATTTTTTGTCGCTGATGAAGCCTGTATATAGCAGGACTCATGCACACTAGTTTATTTGAATAAACGTGAAATATAACCCATTTGCTCCCACGATCCCATATATAGGATGTAGACAAACAGTGTAGACTCTGATCAGATGCCGCATAATGCGGCGTCTGATCAGAGTCTACACTGTTTGCTGATAGGAAATTCAATATAAAACAAAACAAAAAAAATGAATATTTAGACCAGACATCCCTTAGATAAAAAATGGACTAATCCAATATATAAACATGGAAGAATCCACTGGGTACAAATGGGTTAAACTTGGATACAGATACTTTAGCCCCTTCATTGTTCTATATCTATTTCATAGTTCAATGCCTATACTGGATATCCATGGACACAATAGTTATAATGAAATAAGGAAGGTGGGAAATTATAGCCATTTTAGAAAGTAAATAATCAGATATATAAAGTTCCATTAGCAAACAGAGCAGACCCTGATCAGACATAGGAGGCGTCTGACTTAACAAACTTAACAAAAGCGAACTCAATACTGAAAAAGTGCAAGCCACATTTTCTTGTTAATAACGCCATTTTCCAATACTATTCCAGGTGTTAGTCACTGTTGTACATGTGGTTTCATATTGGGTTTCATGTATTTTTTGTCGCTGATGAAGCCTGTATATAGCAGGACTCATGCACACTAGTTTATTTGAATAAACGTGAAATATAATCCATTTGCTCCCACGATCCCATATATGGGATGTAGACAAACAGTGTAGACTCTGATCAGATGCCGCATAATGCGGCGTCTGATCAGAGTCTTTACTGTTTGCTGATAGGAAATTCAATATAAAACAAAACAAAAATGAATATTTAGACCAGACATCCCTTAGATAAAAAATGGACTAATCCAATATATAAACATGTAAAAATCTACTGGGTACAAATGGGTTAAACTTGGATACAGATACTTTAGCCACTTCATTGTTCTATATCTATTCCATAGTTCAATGCCTATACTGGATATCCATGGACACAATAGTTATAATGAGATATGGAAAGTGGGAAATTATAGCCATTTTAGAAAGTAAATAATCAGATATATCAAGTTCCATTAGCAAACAGAGCAAACCCTGATCAGACATAGGAGGCGTCTGATCTGGGTCTACTCTGTTTGCAAATGCGCGAAAAGGCGTTAATATGAAGGAAAGGGTTAACCATTTCCCTTTCAAATGTAAGCGCATTTTGACGCATCTGCAATCAGAGTAGACCCAGATCAGACGGCTCCAATAGGAGCCACCTGATCTGGGTCTGCTCTGTTTGCTTATGGTGTAATATAGATCTGATTCTACAGCAAATTCCTGAGCAAAAAGGTAATGTATTTATAAGCCATTATATAAATAATCTTATTAATATTCATGACGTCATTAATTCCTATATGAATATTCATCAGGGAAAGGGTTAAGAGAAAGGAAAGAACCCCCGAAGGATGAAAAGTTCTGCAGAAAACTCCTCTAGTTTTAACTCTCTCCCTATTGCATATTCATATAGGAAATAATGACATCATGAATATTTATAAGCTGAATATTTATAATGGCATATGTACACAGGACCTGTTTTGGTATTTTAGAGTTAGATCTATCCTAATAGATGAGACCCTGATCAAATGGTACTGGAAGGAACTTAAGAGTCAGATTTATTTAATTTCATAAGCAAACAGAGCAGATCCTGATCAGACAGCTCCTACAGGAACTGTTTTATATGGGTTTACCCTGTTTGCAAAATCTTAAAAAAAGGTTTTTTATATGAAGGAAAAGGTAAATCTTTGCCTTAATATAAACGAGTTTTTAAACAGAGTAGACCCAGATCAGACTGCTCCAGTAGGAGCCGTCTGATCAGGTTCTGCTGTTTGCTAATGGAATTTGAAAGATTTGTTTCTTTACTTTCTAAACTGGCTACAATGTTCCACCTTTCGTTTTCATTATGATTATTTGTTCATGAATATTCAGTAGGTATTGTAATTTTGAATAAAAATAGAACAGAAAAAAGGTTAAGCAACCACCTGCTCTTCTAGACCGCGACATTGATTTTTTAAGTGGTCGCTATAAGCAGGTTCCACTGTAATATTGTGGATCCAGCTCAAGCACTCTTATACTCAATTTCTGATCTAAGGTCAGATGAAGTTTCGTCAACAATGTAGGCGCTTTGAAAAAATTAAAACAAGTTAACCCTTTCGGCGCCAAATTTATAATTGTCGTCTGCAATCCAAGTTTGTTAAATCATTCAGTAAATTAAGGAAATGAGATAAATAAATGCAAATTTCAAAGGAATAAAGCACACATATAGAAATAGAGATTGAGATAAATAGTGATGTCCCTGATCAGACGCCGCCTTGAAGTCTGATCTGGGACTGCACTATTTGTCGTGGTGCATTTATGCGACTTCGGCTTAAATGCATATACAGTATGACCTGTCTTAAGCGATCATTCATTTATTCAACACAGAGGTCTTAAAAGCAGGTGGTTGCTTAATGCAGGGCAATAGTAATGCAGAAAACTCCTAAAACAACTTTCTGCATTACTTATGACCTGCATTAAGCTACCACCTTCCTTACAAACTCATAATTATACCTCTTTTAGATGACCGCTAAGACATGCTCTATTGTACGGGATTCGGAAGAGACGAGTAGATATTTACTAAAAGTATGTAGTAAAACCTCTCTATAACGGCCACTAAATTACATCAAGTATTTTGTGTTAAAGGCATGTGGTTGCTTAAAGCAAGGTGAAAGTAAAACAGAACGCTCCTATAGGAGCGTTCTGTTTTACTTTCACCTTGCTTTAAGCAGCCACCTGAACTAATATACCAACCAATTAACACAATTTAGTGGCCGTTATAGAGAGGTTTTACTGTATATTCCTCTTTTCAATTAAGACATTAAAAATAAAATAATAAAGAAAGAACAGAATCGCAAGCAAAACACGCTCATTTATTGTTATGGGACAATGATTTCAGTGTACATTAAAAAGTAACAGCGTCTAAAATAACCAACTCATAAAACAGACCGCATGCTGCACGTAAATGATGGGTATGAAAAATAAAGCCACAACACAGAAACACACACATATACACAGGCATTCATGCACGTACGGTGGCTCGCACGCACGTATGCACACACACAATATGTATGAAACATTAGCATGAGTGTTATAACAAAACATCAACAACACACAAATTTAGTAAATGATAAACATGTACAGCAAAACCTCTGTAAGCGTTCACCTAATGAACAAGAGACTGGTTACTCCAATAAACCGGAAATTTAGTAAAGATTATTATTTCATATTTAGTATAAAATATTATCGAATATTTTACCCTTACAATTCAGCAAACATTTATTCTTTTTTTTTTTTTTTATCTCTTTCACTGCCAATGACGTATCTGTGATTACCTATGCAAACAGTTTGGATCCAGATGAGACGCCGAGCTACTCGGCGTCTCATCAGGATCCTAACTGTTCGTTACTGTGGTAATGTGTTTGAAAACAAACGGGATGGGGTTAGGGTTGGGAGGGATAATTGCAGAAGACAATAGTCGGCAGTGAAAGAGCTAGCAATGGTCATGAACCAATGTTTTGAAATTAGCACACAACCGTTTCACAACAATCTCTACCCGGATACAAACTTTTTTCTACTGCCACTGCCATTGTAGAATTGCATTGTTAATAAAAAAAAAAGTCAGCTAATTAATATTCATACAGTCATTATTTCTGACCTGAATATTCATGGGGTATAGGTTAACCTATGCTCACCTAGTGACGCGTTTTGAAGCCTCTGAAATTTTTTTTTTTAACCCTTTCCCTGTTGCATATTCATGTAAGAAATAACATTATTTGACGTCATGAGTATTAATAAGATTATTTCTTATAACTGCATATGAACACAGGGCATTTTGCCTCAGACAGAAGCTATAGAATCGGATGTATATTACACCATAAGCAAATAGAGAAGACCCTGATCAGTCTGAGCTGGGTCTACTCTGTTCGCAGATGCATCAAAATGCGCTTACATAAGGGAAAGGGTTAAACTAATGTGATAAATAGAGTATTTGCTCATATGGAGCGAATGCTTTATTTATTATATAGGGTTAAAAACTATACAATTCTAAAAGTTTCGCTTTTTTAAGTAAATTATACTCCTTTTCAGTAGATTTATTCAAAGATGTTGGGTGTTAAAGTAGTCTAGGAGAGAAACACAACATCTGGGTCAATGCTTAAAAAACTTTTTAGTTGAGTCTGAGTTCGTTCTCAAGCTTTTGATTGGTCAGATTTGAGTTCTCAAGCTTTTGATTGGTCAGATTTGAGCCATAGGCTCAAATCTGACCAATCCAAAATCAGACTCAACTAAATGTTTATAAGCATGGACTCTGATCAGCGTCTACAGTACGCACATACAGCAGTAGACGGATCTATAGTTTAACTAGGTCAAACTTTGTTTGTATTGTTCAAAGTTTGATTAATGTACCACTGGGCCTCTTCTGAGTGTCATATTGTCATTTATCACGCTTTGAAATAAATAAAATCGCTATAACTATTGACCGGGTGTCAAACAGTTTTGATCCTGATGTTATTCGGCGTCTCATCTGGATCCAAGCTGTTTGCGAGTCATGTCGCAGATACCGGGATATGCATTAATGGGTGACCTTTCCACAAGAGCAGCGCTTTTTATTGAACCTTGACTTTTCTACACATTCTCTTCCTAATGATTCACATCTTCCAATCCTTATTTTGCCACATTTCTTTTTCATTGGAATGTCTACGCATGCTCCCTTCTTATTCCAGCGACACTTCCGGGCCCGCTTTGCCTCTGCGTCCATAAATAAAGCGGAAACCATCCCAATGATGAGAATAAACACTAAAGTCTTTTTCAACGATGTCATCCTAGCCAAGTATGGAAGAATTGTGTTTGTAGATAAACTTTCTTTCGTTTTCGATTCTCTCTTCCTATGGATCCTAGTTAAGAGAAAGTGTAGAAATTATGATACAAGCAAATGATGATGCTACTAATGATTATCTCCATCGTGGTAACAACTACTACTACTGCTGCTACTACTACTTCTACTACTACTTACTACTACTGCTGCTGCTGCTGCTGCTACTACTACTACTACTACTACTACTACTTCTACTACTGCTACTAATAATTATTTATCAAATAATAGCCCGATAAACGGTTGAAATTTTAATTTTTGATGAACTATTCAAAGTTTTATCCGTAGAGGTTTATTCTTTAACGAATATCGATTAAGGTTAATTCTAAAACCAATATCCAATAACCAATATCTAAAAAAGAAAGATGAATAAATTGAATCATTCTGTCATGTTTCACATGTAATTGTCATTCTTTTTACATTTATTATGTATAGAATATTTACTTGTCTTACCAGTAAAGAAGTATTCGGATCGACTCCAGTCCGGGATCACAACCAGTTGTATATTTATACTAGACCCAAAGTAAACCCAATGACTTTATATACAGAGATCACGCGAAACTAGTCACGAGTATTTTCCCTGGAATTTCCGTTTTTGCATGTGCGCCTTCATAATCATAAAAAATGAAGAAACAGTTTATTCATTTATAATCAAACATAACGATGTTACAGCTTGTAATCTGTTACATTTAAATATCACCTATGCAAATAGAAAACTATATTTAATGTCTGTTCAATTTCTGATATGCTGAACATTTCATTGACTTCCAATTCGTTAAAGAAAATATTGACCGTGTCTAACAACATGGATCCTGGTGGGACGCCGGGTTACTCGGTGTCTCATCTGAGATCTTGGCTGTTTGCAACTGCCAATTTAAACGCAATTGCCATGAGAAGAATTAACGTGACCAGACTTCTAACTGGCTAAGATTACATTGTTAGCAGACGACAGTTTTGAAGAAGGTGTCTTTTATCTTCCCTCTTCTAATCATCGTTAACCACGTTCTCCCTGTTCAGTAATGATGTTAGAAATAATGACATCATGAATATTTATTAGCTCAATGTTTATATACCGGTAATGTAGTTTTTCAAGGAATACTTTGACAAAAACTGTAAAAGCAGATCTATATCATGTCAAAAGCAAACAGAGCAGACCCTGATCAGACGGATCGTATAGGAGCCATCTGATCTGGATTTACTCTGTTTGCAATGCGCCAAAAGGGAACGGGTTAACTTTTCAATCAGTTTGGATCCAGATTAGACATCAAGAAACTCGGCGTCACATCTGGAATGAACATGTTTACCTCTTTGCTAATAGTTAAATAAAAACAAGCAAAGCGAATCAAATATTGTTAAAATGCAACAGACGACAATCTAAGCAGACGACGCTTTATGCAGCTGAAGAAGCGATAAACAATAGGCACTTACATGGAAATGGGGGCAAAAGGGGAACTCATGAATGACTGTGGGAACAAAATAAGATACGCCTGCGCATAAAGCTACTTTATTGTATGAGCGATACAGCAGACCAATAGACGATGACACTTTTAACCCTTTACCTGATAGAAGCGGCTTTTAGCGTGTTTGATTTATTCCTCCGCTGAAGAAAATAGTTCAAATTCATACAGTCATGAACATATTGCATAATAAATATTTTCTATATCCTAGTAGGTGGTAGCTTAAAGCAGGCTGAAAGTAAAGCAGAATGCGCCTTAAGGCGCATTCTGCTTTACTTTCAACCTGCTTTAAGTGGTCATATGTCTTCAAAACTAGAAACAGGCTATTGGGTAAAGGGTTAAACGAAAACAATATACAATGAAGTAAATATTCCAAAATAGGGAATTAATATAATACATAAATACTTAAACTGCTCTGATCTAATATTTCGACCACTAAGGGCCTTTGTCAAAGATTATCATGTCAAAATACACGTCACATTTTTGTTACATGCATTCAGCCATAAAATCAAAGAGATAATCTTTATGCTGCTCTGTTTGCTTTTGACATGATAATCTTTGACAAAGGCCTTTAGTGGTCGAAATATTAGATCAGAGCAGTTTAAGTATTTATGAAAACAATATATACAACGTATTTTAAATTAACCTAGATCTACTTCACTCTGAGCAATTGCCGTCTGAGTATATTGTCGTCTGATTCAATTCTAAAAAACATAGTTCTTCAAAAAAAAAAATCAGTGTCAGAGTGACAACAAATTTGGATCCTGATGAGACGCCGACTTACTCGGCGTCTCATCTGGATCCAAACTGTTTGCAAATATTACCACACAGTCGCCGGTAGAGTGCTAAAGGTTTGAATGGAAGCAGACGACACTTTGAATGGACGACAGTTTGCTCCACGGGTCTAACAGTTGTGGTACGATATACTGACAGCTTGATTTTGCATTTCTGTTCAATTATATAGGACTAAATGAAACGATGTAAATTATTAAATCCACATGGTCGGTAGAATTATAATGGATACAATGCCGGCGATTCATTTTTATGAATTTACAAAGATTTCAATATAAAATAAACATTTCCTTATGATTTAGTTGTTGGTTGTGAGCCTTTTGATCTGAGTTTACTCTGTTCGCAATTGCGTTGAGATGCGTATCTTTAGAGTACAGTAAAACCTCTCTATAACGGCCACTAAATTGTGTTAATTATTTGGTATTTAGGGCAGGTGGCCGCTCAAAGCAAGGTGAAAGTAAAGCAGAACGTGGCCGCTTAAAGCAAGGTGAAAGTTAAACAGAACGCTCCTGTAGGAGCGTTCTGTTTTACTTTAACCTTGCTTTAAGCGGCCACCTGCATTTAACACAAAATACTTGATTTAATTTAGTGGCCGTTATAGAGAGGTTTTACTGTAAATGGTTAACTCTTTCGCTGTCAACTTTAACCGTCTGCCAACTTTGTCGTCTGCTACTATTTTCATTTTCTCCCATCAGTTTTGTTTCAATAAACAAACACAGTAACAAACAGTTTGGATCCAGATGAGACGCCGAGTCACTCGGCGTCTCATCTGGATCCAAACTGTTTGCATAGGTAATCACAGATATGACCTTGGCAGTTGGAGTATTACGGTAAATAAACAAGAGGTGTTCTTGGAAGCAGGGTGGCTGCTAAATGCAGACCGAAAGTTATACGAAAATGATACATAAACAGTTTATTTCTCATCCATACCACTCTGTGTTTAATCTGTTTGTGCAAAGGTTATCGTATAGTCGCCCACCTTATACTTCGCCCACCTCGTACTTCGCCCTTTCCCTCAAAGAAATATCTTTTCACGCTTTTGCGAACAGAGCAGATCCAGATCAGATCACTCCTGTAGGAGCCTTCTGATCAGGGTCAACACTGTTTGTTTGTGACATGATATAGATCTGATATTACAGCTTTTGTCTAAGCAAAAAACCAAATGAAAAATTTACATTATAAAAAAAATCAAAAAAAATCAGCTAATGAATGATACTGATGTCATTATTTCTTACATGAATATTGAACGGGGAAAGGATTAACGCTTTACCCCATGGCTACTCGTGGAAGAATTAATGGCACCTTTCATCTATTAATTAAATTATTTTATATAATGGTAAATGAACATAGGACCCTTTGTAGCCTCGGCAGAAACTGTAGAAACAGATCTACAGTAAAACCCTTCTAATGCGACCACTTAATGAATAAACATGACTGTCTTTATAAGCAGGTGGTTGCTTAATGCAGGACGAAAGTTATGCAGAAAGCTCCTAGAGGAGCTTTTTGCATAACTTTCGTCCTGCATTAAGCTAACACCTGCCCCTGGCACCCATAATTATGCCCCTTTTTGGTGGTCGCATTAGTGGCGTTTTACTGTACATTATTCCACAGGCAAACAAAGTAGACCCTGATCATGATAATATCATTCTTTTCAGAAACGATTTGTCCAATTTCAAATACAATTGAACTTTGATATCTCGAACTCGGATAACTTGAACTTCATGATAATTCGGAGTAAAAGTTCGGCCCTTTCAAAATTTACAATACAGAATTGTTCTAAAATGTTTCACTACGCATATCTATAGAAACGCATGTGACTGCTTACTGCAAATCGATAGTAATGCTGAAAAATTCCTACATGAGTTTTCAGCATTAGTTTAGACCTAAATTAAGCTGTGGCCTTGAGAAATTGTCCAGATTAGAAATAGGATGACTCGAACTTTTGTTATCTCGAAGTAATTTGTATGATCCCTTGAAATTCGAGATACTGAAGTTCAAGTGGACTTTCATATAACGTGTTCTTTGAAATTATTTTCAAAAGGTAAAAAACCATTTCCGCGATGGGTTTTGATATAATATGTATAGAAATATGGGACAATTTCAAACATCTTCACTGAAACTAACAGTCAACTTTCAAAATACAGTAAAACCCCGCTAATGCGACCACATAAAAGAGGTATATTTTTGGGTGCTAGATGCAGGTGGTAGCTTAATGCAGGACAAAAGGATTGCAGAAAGCTCGCTTTCTGCATTACTTTTGCCCTGCATTAAGCAACCACCTGCTTATAAAGACACCCATGTCTATTATCTAAGTGGTCGCATTAGAGGGATTCTACTGTAATTCTACAGAATTTCCATTAGTTTATCATCTACTGACTTCTTTAACACTTTCCCTCATGTTTGATCAGAGTCTGCTCTGTTTGCTTAGGAAATCATGATAAAATTATTTCATTCTACAGCTTCTACCAATACCACATGTGTAAGTAAAACCTTTCTATAACGGCCACTAAATTGTGTTAATTAATTGGTATTTAGGATAGGTGGCTGCTTAACCCATTTGCTCCCATGATCCCATATATAGGACGTAGGCAAACAGTGCAGACTCTGATCAGACGCCGCATAATTTCAATATACATGTAAAACAAAAACTAAATTGAAAAGTTTGACCAGCCCCCCCCCCCCCCCTTAGATAAAAAATGGACTAATCCGCCTTTAACACAAAATAATTGATGTAATATAGTGGCCGTTATAGAGAGGTTTTACTGTAAATGGTTATTCACAAGGACATTATTTCTAACATGAATATGTAAAAGGAAAAGGGTTTGAAACGACAGATAATATGACGGCCTTTTGCATGGATATTTGTTCAACATACAGTAAAACCTCTCTATAACGGCCACTAAATTGTGTAAATTAGTTGGTATATTAGGGCAAGTGGTAGCTTAAAGCAAGGTGAAAGTAAAACAGAACGCTCCTATAGGAGCGTTCTGTTTTACTTTCACGTTGCCTTAAGCAGTCACCTGTCTATAACTCAAAATACTAGATGTAATTCAGTAGCCGTTATAGAGAGGTTTTACTGTAAAACATTATAAGAACGGCCCGTCAAATTGAAACAACAACTCTAGAGAAATATTCTTTCATTGATCATCTACCATGTCCCTCGGGGTTATTTCCAAAAATGAAACACATGGCCCCGTGTACGTTGTTTGCATTCCTAATAGATCTACATGTGCGAATTAAACACTTGCTTCATAAGGATGCATTTTAACCCTTTACTCCATGAATATTCATGTAAGAAATAATGGTATCGCGAATATTACTTGGATTATTTGTTATAATAGCGCATGGACACAAGAAGTTCTGGCCATGGCCGAAACTGTAGAATCATATCTATATCACGAGCAAACTGAGCCGACCCTCATCAGACGACTCCTATAGGATCTGGGTCTACTCTGTTTGCAAAGGCACAGAAATGCGTATTTATGGAGTAAAAGGTTCCTATCTAATGAGTATATCATGCCTTTGATTCGATATTTTCGGCCAAATTTTTGTATAGTACATGTATTATAAAAATGAACCCTAAATATTAATAATAAATACCAATCCTAAAAGTAATCCTGAAATAAGCCTAAAAAAATATTTACCCGATTGAGACGCCTATATATACCTTCAAGAGTACAGTAAAACCTCTCTATAACGGCCACTAAATTGTGTTAATTAGTTTGTATATTAGAGCAGGTGGCTGCTTAAAGTAAGGTGAAAGTAAAACAGAACGCTCCTATAGGAGCGTTCTGTTTTACTTTCACATTGCTTTAAGCAACCACGTGCATTTAACACAAACTACTTGATATAATTTAGTGGCCGCTATAGACAGGTTTTTACTGTAGACCGAGAAAAGACGGCTATTACTAGAGACTATGTTTGCTTAACCCTTACCTGTTCACTATTAGTGCAATAAATTAGGACATCATCAATATTCATTAGATTAATTTTTATAATGGTATACAGTAAATCCTCTCTAATGCGACCACCAAAAGGTGTATAATTCTGGGTCTTAAATGCAGGTGGTTGCTTAATGCAGGTTGAAAAATATGCAGAAAGCTCCTGCAGGAACTTTCTGCATAACTTTCGACCTGCATTAAGCAACCACATGCTTTCAAAGACATGTATTTCCATTTATAAAATGGCCGCATTAGAGGGGTTTTACTGTATAAACACATGACATTTTTGCTCAGTTAGAAACTGTAGAATCAGATCTATATTATACCATATTAAGTAAGCAAACAGAGCAGAACCTGATCAGACGGCTCATTTAGGAGCCGTCTGATCTGGGTCTACTCTTTTTTGCAAATGTGTGAAAAGTCGTTTATATGAAGGAAAGGATTCAGAAATAAAATGTATCTGATTCTCCTGTGTCTACTATAGTAAGAAATAGCAACTTAATATTCATACATTCATTATATCAAAAATGCATATTAATGATGTACAGGGAAAATCATGTAAAATAATCTACTGATCAAACAGGAGCCGTCTGATCTGGATCTACTCTGTTTGCTGTGGTGCCAGATGTGGTCTTTATGAAGTAAAGGGTTAAAAGTGATGACAAATCAACTATAAACATTAGTATAGCAATGTTTTATAATATGTACATATACATGATTTCCGAGGCAACAATTATTCCAACAAGTATTGAATAAATTGCTATTAATCGTCAGTAGCCAACATATGACAAAAATAATTTTCGTCGTCCTCATTTTCTTCCTCTCTCTTGTTCCGATAAGGTGTCAAATCAGTATCTGGAAATATAATGAAGCAATGTGTTCCTAAATAAGAAATACACAGGATTTATTGGTATTGGTAGAAACTGTAGAGGCAGATGTACATGTATATTATTTCAAAAGCAAACAGATCTGGGTCTACTCTCTTTGCAAAGGCGTGAGAATGAGGGAAAGGGTAAAGCGATCATTAAAATGAGGTCTAAATATGGGTATTTTAGACTTTGTGGTGGTGGCTTAATGCAGGTCGAAAGTATTTCAGAAAAGCTTTCTGCATTACTTTCGCCCTGCATCAGGCAATCACATGTCTTTTAAGACTGCCATGTGGAACAAATTGATAAGCGCTTAAGACGAATTCTATACTGCATAAAATTTTTTATCGTCTTTCTAAAAATCATAACTTTCCAAGTTTTTGTTTTCTTGTTGTTTTTTAGCATTAGTCAATATTTATCTTTTGAATGCGAGAAACGAGTATATTGTATCTTGTTTTTGCAAACATTGTAGACCAAGATCAAGAGGCTGTTATAGGTTATATAATTCCTTAGGTCGTTTGTCATTCAATACCCCCTCGCAAATATAACCTTGCATACTGAATGGACTGCACCATTAAGTGTGATTGGCCATTCTACTTTAAAAATTCAGCTTTAAAGGTTGCAAAATAATAAATCCTGCGTTTATCACAAATGAATACAGTAGCACATTTCCCTAAGCGGTCATTCATGTATTGAACATAGGAGTCTTAAAAGCAGACTGTTGCTTAATGCAGGACAAAAAAGGAGATTTCTGCATTACTTTTGACCTATATTAAGCTACCGCCTGCCTTACAGACCCATACTTGCCACACTTTTTGATGAATGCTTAACTCTTTGCACGCTAGCTGTAAAACTTGATTACCTATGCAAACAGTTTGGATCCAGATGAGACGCTGCATAATGCGGCGTCTCACCAGGATCCAAACTGTTTGTCATCTTGACCATATTTTTGTAAAGAAATGAGAGAAAGTTTATTTTAAGAATTGAAGCAGATTACAATTGTTGAAGATGAAAAATTACTTGCAAAGAGTTAAGACCGGTTATCATGTAATGACAAGTTAGAAGTCTTGTAACATTTAGCTTTGTTCTAAATTTGTGGATTTTTGTACACTCGGTATCAGTAAGATGATTAACCCTTTCCCTGTTCTATGTTTATTCCAAATTTCAATACCTCCTGAATATTTATGAACAAAACAGTAATAGTGAAATATGGACGGTGGAACAGTGTAGCCATTTTAGAAAATATAGAGACAGATCCATCAAATTCCATCAGCAAACAGAGCAGACCCTGATCAGATGGCTCCTATAGGAGCCATCTGATCTGGGTCTACTCTGTTTGCAGATGCGTGAAAACACGTTTATATGAAGGAAAGGGTCAAGTCATCAGCGCTACAGATACTTAAAATCGCTACAGATAAAGGTTCCTACCCAAATACTTAAAATCGCCATTTCACCACCAAACTCTGTGCTGCAACCACACATCGGAATAGTCTCGTCGGGACGATTCTAAAGAGTGGTCACAGTATAGGGTTTGGTGGAGAAATAAAAGAGATTTTTCTTAAAAATGTTTAAATTTACGCATCTTATCTCAACCTCTGTAAGAGAATAGGTAAATTAATGAAAGAAAGAACTGAAAATGTTAATGAAAAGCTGTGATCACACAATGTTAGACCAAACAATATTACTCTTTCAAACATTTCCAGAATCTCACCTTTGTTCAATTCATTTCGGTTTGCACTGCCACTGAAATACACATCAACCTGGTTGGCCGAGTAAACAGTCAGAATACCACCCACGTCACTGTCAACAGATTCGCCATAGCAACTAGTATCTTGTTTCCGAATGGTCAGAGGTGCTAGCTCCTCGGCTGGTGATTCTGACAGTGGTTTAGTGATGTTTACTTCCCTCTTTTCGTGTATCTTCTCTGTAACACTTTCATGTTGCACAGGTTTTCCAGTGGAATTTCTGATATCAGCATTTTGTTTTGTTTGTTTTGGAAGTATTTCTTCTCTTTCCATGGCACTTTCATGTCGCTTCTTACTTGCGTCTGCTTTGCCTTTACATTCTTGCTGTGTACTGAACTTCTCTTGTGTGGCATCTACATTTTGCCTATCTTGGGTCAACTTTGTTGGTATATTCTCTGGAACACTTTTATGTTCCACAGGTGATACAGTGGGGGTGCTTATATTAGCATTTTGTGTTGTTTGCCTTGGCAACAATTCTCCCATTTCCCTGGCGATTTCACATCGCCTCTTACTTGCGTCTGCTGCGGTATTACATTCTTGCTCTGTACTGGATTTCTCTTCTGTGGCATGTGCATTATGCTTGTCTTGGATCAATTTAGTGGACCCCTCTTCTTGTTTGCTTGGCGGCTGATGGGCCTCGTCCACAACTTGGGATGTACCTTTGTTGCACACTTGATCAGACGGTGCCATGTTCTTATTAAAAGATATGACTTTGAAGTCTACCGTCTTTGGTTTGGGTGTTTTCCACTTGATGTTTCTGTTTACTAAATAAGGATGTTCAGTTTTGGCCACAATCATCTGATTGGTTTCGGGGTCCACGCAAAGATAGGGGCTAATATATGCCCGGTCATTTACAGGATCAGAGTGTTGAAGTCCTGAAATGAAAGTAAGGCAAGATGTGAAAGTCTTTGCTTTGAAAAGAAATACTTTTTAGACCTGGGTTCAAGGTTATAGAAGTTCAGAGTCTGAGTCTGAGATCATTCTCAAGTTTCCTGATTGGTCAGATATTTGAGAATGATCTCAGACTCGAGCAAAAGGCTTTATAACTTGAGGATCAGTTGCTTGCATAGTTAAAGGTAATATGTCTACAAACTATTGAGGTTTAGAAGTCTGTAAACCCGGAATAAAATGTAATGACAGTAGTTTGTGTAACAAAAAGTAGCACGGTGTGAAAACCCAGACGAATAATCCCTTATGTTGCAAATGTCTGATGTCAACCCTTTCCGCCATACACATGCCTTTTGGTGCCTTTTTGCAAACAGAGTTGACCCAGATAAGATGGCCCCTGTAGGAGTCGTCCGGTCAGGGTCTGCTTTGTTTGCTTACGAAATAATACAAATCTGCCATGGTTAAAACTTAGGTGTTCAGATGTCATTAAGTTTCAGCTGATCAATATTCATGGTGCTATTATTTCTGACATGAATATTCAGTAAGAATTAATACTTTGCTCTATGCGCCTTTGCAGAATCTATGATCCAGATTTGACGGTTCCTATATATATATTGGACCCGTCTGATCAAGATCTGCTCTGTTTGCTAATGACATAATACATATATGATACTACAGTTTCTGCCATGGCTAAACATTCCTGTGTTTATAAATTATGTTATTATAAAAATGAATCTAATAAATATTCATGGTGTCATTATTTCTTACATGAATATTGATAGAGTAAAGGGTAAAGGGTAAAACACACAGGTATCCGTATTGTAAACCACTATAACTCGCATTATATAACCCTGTATCGACCAAAACATGAGCTGGTCAAATTAGCAAAGAATTTTGAACCGTTTATAAATCTCCGAGTATTTATCACATACACAAGTATTTTGTGTTAAAGGCATGTGGCTGCTTAAAGCAAGGTGAAAGTAAAACAGAACGCTCCTTTAGGAGCGTTCTGTTTTACTTTCACCTTGCTTTAAGCAGCCACCTGCCCTAAATACCAACTAATTAACACAATTTAGTGGCCGTTATAGAAATGCCATTATGGTTTTACTGTACATGTTGAGCATTGAGAGTACATACATCAAGAGTATTATTTAACCCTTTCCCTGTTATTTCTGTAGTCCAATATTCAATACCTATTGAATATTGATGGAGGATATAGTTATAATAAAATATGGAAGGTTTAACGTTGCAGCCATTTTAGAAACAAAGAAGCAGATTATTAAACTCGATTAGCAAACAGAACAGACCCTAATCAGACGATCCGTCTGATTAGTGTCTGTTCTGTTGGCTAATGGAGTTTGATAGCCGTCTGACCTGGGTCTAATCTGTATACAAATACGTGAACATGCGTTTATATGAGGGAATGTGTTAAGTACTTTGCCAATTTTACAGAATTGTGATACGTCAGCCCGAGTAGGTCAATTGCTAACACGATCAATTATCAAACAAGACTATGAATACTTCTCAACGATGGTTCGAGTAATACAAAAAAGACGACACCTGTATAACTAAATGATAATACGAGAATTATCAAAAGGTGGTACGAGCATTACTGAATGATAGTACTAGAACTATCAAAAAGTAGTACTAAATGGTAATACGAGAATTGTCAAATAATTGTAAGTGTATTACATGCACTTAATGAAAATACGAGAACTATCAAAATGTAGTACGAGCGGTAGTAAATGATAATAGGACAATAAAAAAAAGAAACACGAGAACTATTACCAAGTGATACGAGTACTAGCAAATGATTAAACGAAATTATTGCAAATTGATAAAACAGCAATCAACACAAAGTGATTGGAGTATTGGTAAATTATCATAAAGTTATACGAGTTTTAAAAAATGATAATACGATACTTATCACAAAGTGGTACAAGTATTGGTAAATGATAATACGAGATGTATCGAAATGTTATACTAATATGTTTATAGATAATAAGAAAATCAAATTACAATCTGATACAGAAAATTAGAAAATACGAGTAGATATTAGTAAATGATGGTACGAGAAGTTTCAAAAAAGTGTTACATGTATCAGTATATGATAATAAGAGGGAAATTATCATTCACAATATGAGAATTATCACAAGGTGAAACGACCCGTATTAATCTTACCTTACCATCATGAATATAGCTCGAACAATTTGACCTGGACCCTGACCTACTTAATTTGCATAAATAAAACTCGTAACATTGCACGGGTTTATTATCGGCACGTGTCCCGGTAAGTAACTATGCATGACACACTCGTGATTGTATCGTTTAAATATGCACGGGTTAATTTTAGCGAGAATAGACTTCACGATTTACCGGCGGAGATTAATTTATACAGCGTCATCTCTCTCATGATGTATTCTGCATAAAGGTGAGGGTCCAGGTCAAATTGTTCGAGCTTTTTTTTTTATATTCGTGCAAACATTGATAACGGTATTATGAAGCGGGATAGTTTGGACCATGGATAAAACAGTAGAGCCCGATTTATATCGGCATCATCATCACTATCTTCAGTAATCACTGAACTCCTCCAGAGATAATCGTTTCTTAACCCATTCCCTCATATTGACGCCCCTGTAAATGTCACTTTATGAAACCATTGTGATAAATAGAGCATTTGCTCCATAGGAGCAAATGCTCTGTTAATCACAATGGTTTCAAAACTAAACAATTCTAGTAATTTCCATTTTTCTAGTAAATTCTCCTTTTCGGTAGATTTATTCAAAGAGGTTGGGTGTAAAAATAGTTTGTGAAGTAATGGGTTAAAGAAACAGACAGACTCTATTTAGACGACTCTTACTGTAAGAAATTATTAGTCTACATCGTAAAAAAATATAAGCTGTAAGTTTTATAATATAAACTTTTCAAGTTTTTTTCTGCATTGCTGATGTAGTGAAACCGAGATCTGTTAGTGGTCCGGTGAATAGGAAGACCGACGAGACAGGGGGTCACGTGACCACAACTTGACTTCGGCCCAGCAGATTATTCCTAGAACTGAGACGCACAAGACGTATAAATATTGAGCTCTGTTAGTTTACTATTTTGACCATGTGCCAGGCCGCTGGGAGCGACTTTGGACTCTGGTGAGTTGTAATTTTACTATATTGGCGCTGCGAGCTCCAATTGAACTGTATTTTGTGCTAGAATTTGAGCAAATGCCAGTCAAAATTTCACTCGACCTGCCATTGAGAAAATGAAACCTCGTGGTTCGACGATGTAAATTTGGTCTTTTGGGTTAAAAACCTGCACATTATCGACCTCTAAGGTATCAGTGGGACTGATAGTTAGGGTCTATACATGTTTTAAGATTCTGGTGGGACCGAATCTTTATTTGTATTATTCCACGTGGTATCGGTGGGATCGTTACACGTGTTTTTGTTTACTTTCGGTTTTGGGTGGGACCCAAATCGGAGTTTTTGTATATTTTGCACAATATCTAGAATAAGCTGATATTGCACAGTCTTTGGGTTATCCAAGATTGAAAGATACAGTAAATTCTATTTCTATTAAAACAGTAAATAAAAAATTCATATTTACATTGAAATTCAGTGTCAAACCAGTACACTGGTTGTGTTATGCAACTAATTTTAAATTTGTTCAAAGAGAATTCATTTCACTTTTTAGGAACTGAGGTTTACTAAAAATAAAAATAAATTACATACATAGGTTTTTTTGGCTATTTGTCTGTGTATTTGAAATTGGAGTGCATGTTATTGACATAACCGCTCTCTTTCAGGAATTTGTACGTATAATTATATTTCATTTATTACAATTTTGGCAGTAACAATAACTCTTTATTTCCTTTAGAACACATATATTAGTTTTCTAATTAGAAATAGTGGACTAGTGTTCTATCATTAAAGGTGAACAGGTCTGTCTATAGTAAATTAATTACATTTAATTAATGAACACATTGAAGGTGTACATTTCTTTCTTGTAACTTTAATAAATTTGAAATCTAAATATTGTTCTGGAACATATCCGAACAATTATTTAAGTTCATTTTTTTGGAATTTCTTGATAAATATAACTGATTTTGATATCTTATTGTTCTGGTAAACCGAACAAATATAAGTATAAATTTTGCATTTGCATGAAATCAGTAGTGTTATTTTGTGATACTAAATAAAAGTTACCTTGCACAATGTCGCGAGTAAAAATTAATTACTGTGGGTGCCGTGAATTAACGACATTACCTGGTGTTGGACGTAGATTGGCTGAGCAGATCATAGACCTAAGGGATCTTGTAGGCAACCTCAATGAGAACCATATTTTGAACTTGCCATACTTACGAGGTGCAGATATGCTTGTTCCTTTGCTGGACTTTTCTGTTTTTGTACCGGGGGGAAAGCATGATAGGTCTTATGCAACCATTCAACCAACCAGTGCAGATCCAGCTGGAGCTATGGCAACAGCATACATGTCCGGTCCATCATCAATGGCGTCGCCACATGTGTCCGGCCTACCGTCAATGGCATCGCCGCATATGTCATGCCCACCATCAATGGCGTCGACACACTTGTCTGGTCCACCACCGATGGCATCGCCACATATGTCTGGCCCACCGTCAATGGCATTACCAAGTATGTCTGGCCCGACAGCAATGACACCACCACCGGTATCTTTTCCACCAACATTTTCAAGATACCCACCGCCGCCAAATCCGTATGCACCCCAATCGCCACACTACGGTTATGGAACCCAACCTTTGTATAATCAAGGCATGGGTTATGATTATACACAGACTATGAATTGTGCTAGACAACCTGCACAAATGGCAGCACCACAATATCCTGGAAGAACGAAACCGGATAAAGTTGTGAATATGCCGAGAACCATTGCTTTTGATGACAGTACTAAATGGAAACCCTTCTTTGCTAAATTCACCACTTATGCTGATGAACAAGGGTGGAATGCCAAATTAAGAAAAAATTATCTTTGCTGGAGTTTGGAGGGAAAAGCCAGTGATTATTACAGCACACTGACAGAAAAAGAACCGGATATAGAGTTTTTTGACTTAGTTAAGAAAATGGAAAACCGGTTTGGACTGCAGGAATTGCCTGAAACTACCCAGATGCAATTCCAGTTCACAAAGCAGAGGGTAGAAGAAAAAGTAGTTGAATGGGCTGATCGAGTAGTAACCCTGGCGACTACTGCTTTCAAAAACCTGCCGGAAGACTACATTCAGAAGCAGGCAGTGTTTAAGTTCTGTCAAGGCCTAAGTGACAAAGAAGCCGGACTTTACGCCATTAACTCGAAACCGAGAACAGTGGAACAAGCCCTGGATATTATTAAATGGCATCAGCATAATAATAAGATAATCTATGGCAGGAATATTCCTAATGCACGAAGGAGTATTCAGTTTATAGATTCTGATTATGATGACAGGTGGCAGCAGGATTATGAGGTTCTGGCTATGTCAGCTGGAAATAGAAACCGAGCCTCATCGCCTCAACCCAAGGTTAGGTTCACCGACACCAAGTATGAGTTGGAGAAAAGGACACAGACTTTGGAAGGTGGATTTGCTGGTTTAGAACTGAAGATAAACAGTTTAGATCAGAAGGTGGATGATAAAATAAATAGTTTAGACCAGAAGATGGACAGTAAGTTTGGCATGATAGAAGAACTGTTGACGAGAGTTTTGAAGTCTCGTTCTCGTTCACCGTCACCATCAAGGGGAAGGACGATGCAAAATAGCACCTGCTTTGAATGCGGTGAAGTTGGCCATTTCAAGAGGGAATGTCCCAAGTTGAAAGTAAATCTGTTTGAAGAAGACGGTACTTTAAACGACCATGGATCGGAGGACAGGGTCAACCGTCGATCCGACATTTACTAGACCCAGATCAAGTTAATGAGATGCCGGGTTTTGCAACAGATTGTGTTCCTTCACAAAAGGGGAACAATTGTTGTGAGACGTTTATGCATATTCAAGAAGAGCCAGTACTTGCAGCAAATTGTTCATCTCTACAAAAGGAGTGCAATAGATGTGAGGATGAAGAACTGGTAGGAAGAAATGATGATGGATCACAACATTCAACTGAAAATGGTTCTTTGGAAGAAACCGAGACCATAACAGTTTGTATGATGCGTTCTAATTCTATGTTTAAAACGCCGGTCAGCGTAGAGAATGTTGATCTTCATGCAGTTATAGACACCGCAGCTGAGGTTACTATAATTTCTGATCGCTTGGTTAGTCAAATGGAGAAGAAACCAGCGAAGAACAGAAGAGTTATCCCCAACACTGCTGGAAGAGACATCAGGGAAAGTAAAATATCTTTTGATGATGAAAACATAGATCTGGAAACTGGACAAGAACCGTTTCCAATGAAAGTGGCTCGCATCAATCTTAGAAAACATGTTGTTCCACCAAATACTACATACCTTGTTCCATGCCAATTAGACAGAAACCTTGAAGATTTTATATTGGAACCTGTTGAAGATCTTAAAGTTCGGATTCCAACAACACTACATTCATCTGCTTCAACACATGTAGTCTGTCTGGTCAATCCGACAGAAGAATATGTAACCATAAAGAATAACAAACTCATGAGCAAGGCTGAAGAGATTGAATGTGCTATTTCAGTCACAGAGTTAGAATCGGAGAATGCCAGCAATGAACAAATTCCTCAAAATTGTGAAACCTCTTCAAATCAAGAAGTTCCAAAGCATTTAATGAATTTATTGGAACGCTCCATTATGAATCGTTCCACATCTGAAAGGGCAGAAGTGACTGAACTTTTAATTCAGTATCAAAATGTATCTGCACAGGATGATGACTTTGATCTTGGAAACATTACAGCAATGGAATATAAAGTTGAAGCTGGATCGTCACAACCAATTACACAAAGTTTTAGAAGAACGCCAATGTGTTTTGCTAAAAAAGAAGAAACAGTGCTGAAAATGCTGAAGGCAAATGTTCTTATTAGGAAGGGGGAGGGAAGTGCACAATGGTGTGTAGACTACCGTGTGCTTAAGACAAGAGGACTTTTGAGTTTGCATCATATGTCGGGGAAGTCTCGAGGAGGCAACTCTAATGAAAGGATAATTTCTGATCCTAGTTCTGCCAGACGTTTAAGGCGAGCTACGGTTAGACCAGCCAGGCGTCCCAGGCGAGCTACGTCTAGTTTGGACATGCGTCCCAGACATGGGCATGCTACTTGGAATCTTGCTTCGAGGACCTTTTACAGGAGTGACTGGAATCAACCGTCCTCCGTGGATGAGACCACAACATCTTGCAGAAGGGACTGGACATATCCGTCCTTGGTATACAGAAAAGAGTCAGATAATTCAACCGTTCTGGAAAGGGAGGAGCGTACGGTGGAGTGCATCAGTCTGGGAAACGAACCTGTGGAACACGAGGAAGAACCTATTGCTCCACAGAAACCACCAGCTATGTATGAATCTCCAGAACACCTATCTTTCTGGGCAACATCAGAGGTGCCTGCTGTAGTGACTGAAACCACTGAGGAGTCAACAATAGTGATAGAATCGGCCCCTTCTACTCTACCGGTGGAAACTGCGCCCGGCCAGGATATTGAACCTGAACCTGACCCAAATGTTGTTAGCTCCTTGGAGGAATCCCCACTAACTTCGGGAATAGTCCTAGATGACAGCTGGACTACAGTAAGCAGGGGCAAAAAGGAATTGTATGCCGATGCCACCCGGGAACCAGTAAGAACTGCACAACCTCCACCTAGACCCAACCGCCAAAAAGAAGTGGATTCATCCCTTCCAACAGCCTTTGATAGTCACTTCCACCTTAACAGGCTGATCTGGCAACAGACTGGGAACACTGTCGAAACGCCAGTTGATGCTCTTAACATGCCAGCTGGATGTTTACTGAACCATAAAGTGGCAGTTACAGGTGGGGTTGTTGTCTATTGCGACCCAGAAGAGTTTGCCGAGGTCAAATTGCCCGAAAACCCGAACTGGAGAGTAGCCGTTGGGGTACACCCTAAGAAAGCAGGGCAAACGGACTCGCCATATTTGCCTGTTCACCCCGATCAGGTGATCAATACCCCTGTTTTCATCGGTGACGTTGCCGCGAAGGTGGCATACATAAGGATGATGTCAGTGGATCCAGTATTGAGGGCCACCGAACAGAACGGCCGTCGATTATACGGATGTCACACCATATAGATGTGATCTGTGGGTTCTCTAGAGACAGCTGAGAACAGATATTATAAAAGCTAGATCTGAAAGGGGTAGATTATAGTTTCTCTAGAAACAGCTGAGAACAAATATTATAATAACTAGATCTGAAAGGGGTAGATTAGAGTTTCTCTAGAAACAGCTGAGAACAAGTATTATAAAAGCTGGATCTGAGAGGGGTAGATTATAGTTTCTCTAGTGAAAGCTGAGAACTACTATCCTCAGGATATTTAATATTCTCTAGTTTAAGCTGGGAATTATATTGGATTTCTAGAATGACCTGAAATCCGTGCAGAAGCATAGTTGTCTTCTTGGATGTAAGAAACCTTCCTATAAAACGGGGAGGAATGTAGTGAAACCGAGATCTGTTAGTGGTCCGGTGAATAGGAAGACCGACGAGACAGGGGGTCACGTGACCACAACTTGAGTTCGGCCCAGCAGATTATTCCTAGAACTGAGACGCACAAGACGTATAAATATTGAGCTCTGTTAGTTTACTATTTTGACCATGTGCCAGGCCGCTGGGAGCGACTTTGGACTCTGGTGAGTTGTAATTTTACTATACTGAAAAGTACAGAATCATATATTTATCGTATCAAAAGCAAACACTGCAGACCTTGATCAGACGTCTCCTATAGGAGCCGTCTGATCTGGGTCTGCTCTGTTTGCAAATGCTTGAAAATGCGTTTACATAAAGGAAAGAGTTAAACAATGATATCAGCAATGCACAGCGTCAATACGAGTAACAGACTATCATGTAACTAGTAACGTATCTTACCTCGCAAAAGCCTACGAGTTTGGGAACTGTACTGCTCTATATTGTCCGTCATTTTATAGAACAAAGTGTGTAACTCTGATTCCGAGCATATCAGTGACGTCGTTGTCAACGACCCAAGTTACGTCACATGTGACGTCATATGGACGTCAACGACGGAATAAGGTTATAACCAGTCTGTTCATACGGTTTTACAATATACGCGTCACTGTCTTGTAGCGTTATTGAACTGAATTTGTGATGTATATATTACAGAGGTCCAGACGAGATGCGTAAATTAAAACATTTTCAAGAATAACTCCTTTATTTCTCACCCAAACCCTTTGTTTTGACCACTCTTTAGAATTGTCTCTTTGAGACGATTATAAAGAGTGGTAGCTCTAACAACATAGGGTTTGGTGGAGAAATTATGTTTTAGTATTTGAGAACATACCTTTATATGTTACTGTGTAGATAATCGTTGCAAAAATCATTTTGGACTCCTCGGAATCGAAAAAAATAATATACAGTAAAACCTCTCTATAACGCCCACTAAATTGTGTTAATTAGTTGGTATTTAGGGCAGGTAGCTGCTTAAAGCAAGGTGAAAGTAAAACAGAACGCTCCTATAGGAGCCGTCTGATCAGGGTCTGCTCTGTTTGTTTATGAAATAATATAGATCTGATTCCACAGTTTCTGTCGGGGCTTCAGCTTTTCCTGTGGTCAAATTCCATTATAAAAATGAACATAATTAGTATTTACCGCGTCATTATTTCTTACATGAATATTCATGAAGTAAAGGGTTAAGACATATGTCAGCTTAACGCAGGGTGAATCTTATACAGAAAGCTCATCTGGGCTTTCTACATCCATAACAATCGGCATTATGCAGCCACCTGCCTAAAATGGTTTAAGTTATTAGGACCCTGCATTGAAAATGCAGGAGCCCTATAGGAATCACATAGCCATATAGGAATCACAGTTTCTGTCTGTCCGTCCGTCCATCCGTCTGTCAGCACTTTTGATGTGTCGCGATAACTCAAAACAGTACTTCACATATTGGTTTCATATTAAGGGCATATGCATAGTATCAACAGAGGAAGACACCTATAGTTTTTTGGGTTGAATCAGATCACTATGTCTAGACTCTGACTGTGTCGGTTTTCTAGTTCTACACTAAAATTTCAAACCATCGAAGTTTTACTGTTGCTTTCTTCCGTCCCCCAGTTGCGTTTTTCTGTCAAACAGCTTGGATCCTGCTCAAAACGTCGAGATACTGAGCATTCCAGTCAGTTTGATTACTACATTTATTTGAATTCAAAGCTTGTACTTGATTGCATCATGAATCAAACTTGTATCGTGACAGATCTACAGATGTACAGTTGCGTACTCAAATACTAAAATCGCCATTTCTCCACCAAGCCCTATGTTGTGACCACTCTTTAGAATCGTCTCTTCGAGACGATTCTAAAGAGTAGTTACAACATAGGGTTTGGTTGAGAAATAAAGAAGTTATTTTTGAAAACCTTTCAATTTACGCATCTTTTCTGGTGGTTACACCATACGGTTTGGTGGAGAAATAAAGAGGTTATTTTTGAAAATCTTTCAATTTACGCATCTTATCTGAACCACTGTCTTGAGCAATCCCATCGTGATACTGCTTTGGTTTTCCAATCGACGGGAATTCCTAGTGTACAGGAACCCAGATGACTGATAAAGCGCCGAAGTCCTCAACATTTTCCTCTATTAATATTACTTTAAGAATTTATTACTGCATGGATAATAACGGACTTACGTGTATGGTGGCATATTTATGACACCACTTACTACTTAGTTTTTTCGTGAAAAGTCTCCAGCGGGAGCCGTCTGATCTGGGCCAGTCTGCTCTATTAGCAACAACGTAGAAACGCATACCTATGGAGTGACGGGTTACCTGGCTGTAAAATATATTGTCTCCTCAAAATTGGATCTTGCTCATTTTTACTACTATCGATTTAAAACGAACTGAATCAGGTGTTAAGTACTTGTGTGGTGGCCGCAAAAGTCATCCCATCCTTCATCCTCAGTGTTGTTATATTTTCTGGTCCTTCGGGATCATGGATTTCAATACTTTGAGTCATGAATATTGAATATCACTTAACCATATCCCTGCTCTGTGTCTATTCCAAAGTTCTATACCTACTGAATAGTCATGGACAAAATAGTTATACTGAAATATGGAGGGTGGACTATTGTAGCCATTTTAGAAAGTAAAGAAACAGATATATCAAATTGTACCAGCAAACAGAGCAGACCCTGACCAGACAGCTACTATAGTCTGATCTGAGTCGTCTCTGTTTGCAAATGCCTGAAAACACGTTTATATGAGGGAAAGGGTTTAAGTCGATGCTACCTGGCGTAAGTGTTGCACTGTTAAAAAGTGCTCATGCAAACAGAGTAGACCCAGATCAGACGGCTCCTGTATACAAGCTGTATAATCAGGGTCTACTCTGTTTGCTTATGAAGTTACAACAGTTCTGACTCTACAGTTTCTATCAATACCATAACAATCCTGTGTACATATGTCATTATAACAGAAAATCAGCTAACTGGTGCCAATGGTGTCATTCCTCATATCAATATTGAACAGGGAAAGGGTTAAGATGGTTTGTTGGCCATGACAAAAACTGTAGAATAAGAACTATATCATTTCTCAAGCAAACTGGGCATAGCCTGGCCAAATGTCTCCTACAGTGTCTGTTTGGTCTGGGTCTGCTCTGTTTGCAAATGCGCTAATCGGTGTATCTATCAATGGCTAAATTAAATTATTGTACCAATTGGAATTCTTACGAAATTACGAGCTGGCCAGAGCCCGAGTAGGTACAATGATATTTGTGGTTTGCATGTTTTAATCTGGTTTCCCCATTAACTCAGTAAGGACACGCTTCTCTGGGCCTGGGTTTTCCCATATACTGAGTAAGGGCACACTCATTAACCCATTCTCTCATATTGACGACTTTTGACGACTCTTTAAAAGTCACTTTGTGAGACTATTGTGATAAATAGAGCATTTGCTCCTATAGGAGCAAATGCTCTATTTATCACAATGGTTTCAAACTACAAAATTCTAAAGTTTCCTTTTCTCTAGTTAATTCTCCTTTTCGGTAGATTTATTTAAAGAGGTAGGATCTAAAAATAGCCTATGAGGTAATAGGTTAAGGCCTGGGTTTTCCCATATACTGAGTAAGGGCACGCGTCCTCCCTCAGGCACTCATCTGTCCGAAATCGTGAAACGAATGAATTTGCATGTTTTATTAATATTTTGTTTGCACGCTAGCAGCGAACTTGTTAATATACCTGTGGAATTTGTATTGGATCTTGATCAGGCGTCGAGAAATTGTAGAGTCAGATTTATCATAATTTCATAAAAAACAGACCAGACCCTGATCAGACGGCAACTATAGGAGCAGTTTGATCTGGGTCTACTCTGTTTGCAAATGCGTGAGAATGCATTTATATGAAGTGAAAGGTCAATCCAATTCTAACTTCTAGTAAATAATAATTGATACCCTTTTGGACATAAAGCTGCTCAATGCTGAGTAAAAGTCACGCTGAAGTTCGCAGATTTAAAAATAATATTGGTTAAATGAATAATTCTACATATTAATTTCTAATTCCCATAGTTCGACCCTACTGGGCAATTTCAAAGAATAAAAATTCATAAGAATACTCTACAGTTTTATGCATTAAAAATCACAGACATCGATGTCTGTGATTTTGAATTTGAGTGGATACAAATGCAGAAATCCAGATGAGATGCATAAATTCAAATATTTTCAACAATATCTCCTTTATTTCTCCACTAAACCCTATAATGTGACCATTCTTTAGAATCGTCTCTTCGAGACGATTCTAAAGAATGGTCACAGTATAGGTTTGGTGGAGAAATGACGATTTTAGTATTTGGGTACGCACCATTATCTGTAGCTCTGCAAATGTAGCACTCATAATCGTAGACATACTAAGAGGTCTGTGAATTTGAATACATGCAACTGTAGAGTTAAATATTTTAACACAGTGGTGTCGAACTGCAGTACAATCTCGATTATTCGAAATTTTAGTATATACGAATTTACACCCTTTTAGGCAGGTGGCTGCTTAATGCGTGGTGAAAGTCATGCAGAAAGCTCCTGAAGGAGTTTTCTGCATGACTTTCACCATGCAATAAGCTGACACCTGTCTTAAAGATCGATAATGATACGGATTTTAGTGTTCGAATAATCGAGATTTTACTGTAGTAGAATAAGTTTAAAATACTGTTCAACTCCGACAGTTCGAACACTGTAACACGTATCATTATCGGTCACTAACTCTTAGCCCGACACATATTTGTTATCACTCTGTCCTCTTTGAATATTATTAGGCAAATCTTTACAAAAATATACAGGATATATTTGATATGATTTTCCTAGGAAAAACAATAGAGCAAGCAGGCATGGATTTTCCATGGCAAACAGTGCATGCCATGATGAGATAACTCCTATAGGAGCTCTCATCTTTGTATGTGTCCTGAGCAAGGTAAAATTCATGCTGAAAACTACAAATGCTCTCTTTATCACAATGGTTTCGAAAAGTGAGTTTTACAGAGGCGTCGAAAGGGAATGGGATAATTATTCAAGCTAGAATGAATACGACGGGTTTTCAGAAGACCATTATACACTGAGAGATGGTATATTCCATCTCTAGTTAAAGATTACCAAAAAACAAAACAAAACATTATAATCAATAACATGCAGTAAAACCTCTCTATTACGGTCACTAAATAGTGTTAATTAGTTGGTATTTAGGACAGGTGGCTGCTTAATGCAAGGTGAAAGTAAAACAGAACGCTCCTGTAGGAGCGTTCTGTTTTACTTTCACCTTGCTTTAATCAACCACCTGCCTTTAACGCAAAATACTTGATGTAATTAAGTGGCCGTTATAGAGAGGTTTTACTGTATTCATTTATTTTGAGTTAGTCGCTTTCTCATCTGGATCTAGGCTGTTTGTCGTTCAGGTCACGCATAGTAGGCGATATGTTAATATACATTAAAAAGCAACAGTGTCTCAATAACCAAATCACAAAACAGATATTATGCTGCATGTAAATCATTAGTAAGAAAAATAAAAACAAAACACATAGAAACACGCACAAAACACACAGAAGCTTACATCAAACACACAGAAACGAAGTACACAGAACCATGCGAACAAAGCACATACAGAAACAAACACAAAACACAGAAACACATAAATCACGAAGCAACCCTTACAAAACACACATAAACACAACACACACAAACACACACAAACACAAACACACATAAACACACACGAACACATTTAATTCAATAGATATCAGTAAATTTACTAAACGACACGATGTAAAATATAAGCTGTACAATAATAAACTAATAAACAAGTATCTGTCATTTACCCTTTACTCCATGGAAATCCATGTAAGTAACCGTGTATAGTTGAGTATTGATTAACCTGATATTTATAAAGTTATATGAACAAGTTACGTGTTTGTCCTTGTGAAAACTGCAGAGTCCTACCTAATTCCTTAAGCAAACAGAGAAGACCCAGACCAGGAGGCTCCTGGAGCCGCCTGGTTTGGGTCTTCTCTGTTTGCATTGGCGTTAATATGCGTATCTGTGGAGCAAAGGGTTTAAAAACAAGAGAGTGATTATGATGTAACGAATGTAATGTAAAAAACACATTACTTTCATTTTGCATCAACACATTTGTCGTCTGCTGCAATCTTCTATTTTCTTTCAAAAACATTACCATAGTAACAAATAGTTTGGAACCTGATCCGTCGCCGATTTACTGGGCGTCTCATCTAGGTCCAAGCTGTTTGTATATGTAAGCATGGATGCGACATTGGCAGCGAAAGAGTTAACCCTTTCCCTCATATAAACGTGTTTTCACGCATCTACAAAAGAGTAGACCCAGATCAGACGGCTCCTATAGGAGCCGTTTGATCAGGTTCTGCTCTGTTTGCTAATGGAATTTGATAGATCTGTTTCTATACTTTCTAAAATGGCTACAATGTTCCATCTTCCATATTTCATTATAACGATTTTGTTAATGAATATTCAAAACATATTGACATGTGTAATAAACACAGAAAAGGAAAGAGTTAACCAGCCACCTTGCACTAAATTGGATGGAATTAGAGGTTGCCGAACAACAGACAGTACTCCTCCAAATCAGTTTATACTAATACTTATTGTCCCTGTCGTTCTAGAACCACAACTGCACAAGCATCTCTAAATGAACACCGCTGTATGAAAACTAATCTTCGTTCTTTGCAAATAGTGAAGAATAAGACCAACAACCGTGTTTTATCATTACCCAACTGCAAACCAAAACATGTCTACGTCAGAACATGCCTTAACCCATTCCCTCATAGGCTATATTTAGATCCAACCTATTTGAATAAATCTACCGAAAAGAAGCATTAACTAGAGAAAAGGAAACTTTTAGAATATAGTAGTTCTGAAACCATTGTGATAAATAGAGCATTTGCTCCTGAGGAGCAAATGCTCTATTGATCACAATGGTTTCAAAAAGTGACTTTTACAGAGGCGTAGAAAGGCTAATTGATGGAGGAAAGGGTTAAATCGGTTAAAAAAATAATGTCTGCCCAGATTCATTTATTGAATATAGGAGTCTTAAGGAGCAGGTGGTTGCTTAATGCAGGTCAAAAGTAATGCAGAATGCTCATATATTACTTTTGACCTGCATTAAGCTACCGCCTGTTTAACAGACCAATAATTATGTCTCTTTTTCATGGCCACTTAAGATAATAGGTTCAACGGTACTAAAGTTTTTACTTTTTGAAGTTTTGACTCTACATATATTTGATTCGATCTTAAGTTATTGACCAATTATCAAACAGCTGGGATCCTGATGAGACACCGAGTTACCCGGCGCCTGATTTTGATCCAAACTGTTTGCAATTACGAGTCACATGGTTGATAGGGGGATAAGGGTTAAGCCGATGTGTTTGGTCTGGCTCAGCACGGTTGGCTGACTGTGTGTGACAAACAGTGTAGAACCTAATGAATCGTTTCTACGCTGTTTACACTGGCTGAAGAGTTGATTTCGTACAACGGGGCTGCGATATGTGTTACCAGGGTCTACACTGCATACACACACTTTTCCGGTTCCCGACCGACCAGTTTATTTTCATCACCGACCCTTAAGTTCGTTTTACATGCGAAAATGTGGAGGAAAATAAATAAGGGCGGGGGGAGAAGCTCTTCGACCCCGTTGTTAAAAAACATAATGCCTGCCCAACCTTGGATCTGTTCAATTTTGACTGCTTGTGATTGAATCAAGCTTTTGAGAAAATGTCGACCAAGTGTCATGGCACAGACTTTTGAGAAACTAAATATTAACAGAGTGTCAGACAGTTTGGAGCCTCATTCCCACCTACACTATATTTATATTTAGACTCAGCCTCTTTTTATTTGATCTACCGAAAAGGAGCATTTACGATTGAAACGGAGAATTTTAGATTTGCTTAGTTTTGAAACGATTGTGATAAATAGAGCATTTGCTCCTATGGAGCAAATGCTCTATTTATCACAATTGTTCCAAAGAATGAGTTTTACAGAGGCGCAAAAAGGCGTCAGTAGGAGAGAATGGGCTAAGGGTCGGAATCGGGAAAACACATTTTTTCCTTTGCCACATTATATACAGCAGATTTTTTTTTTTTACCCCCTTAGGCACAACGGTTCTCTTTCGATTATCAGTTTAATGTATGACCTTTTTTACAAACGCAGCGTGTTTTTGCATTGAACCTACTTATTTCTTTACATGAATATGTTTTCCCGTTTGCTTCACATCTTCCAATCCTGATTTTGCCACATTTCTTTTTCATGGGAACATCTACGCATGCGCCTTTCTTAAAGCGGCACTTTCGCAATCCCTTTGCATTGGCATCCAGGAATAAAACGAAAATTATCCCAATGGCAAGAACTAGCACTAAAGTATTCTTCAACGAAGTCATTGTTTATACTGGTTTGTACACACGCCTAGAGGAACTGTTGTTGTAGTTGCACCTTTTCCCGTTTTCGGTTCTCTTTTCCTATGGGCTCTAATCCTGAAGAAATAGTGACGGTGATGGTCATGTTTAGTGATGCTGACGATGATGACGTTGATGATGATCATGGTAATAATGATGATAATAATAATAATTGCAATGAAATTGATGATGATGATGATAATGATGATGATGATGATGATGATAATAGTAATAGTAATAATAATAATAATAATAATAATAATAATAATTAGTAATATAATAATAATGGATATGATAATAATGATGATGATAATAATAATAATGGTGATGATAATAATGATGATAGTGATAATAATAATAATAATAATAATAATGTTTATAATGAACTGATACTGAAATGATATTAAGAACAAGAGAAACAAAAATAACTTGGTTTAATTTTAGTGAAACAAGTTTTAGTGATTGCTGTTGTGTCGCTAGAAGATAATTCTATAACAAATATTATGAATGAACAAATGGAATATTTCGCTTATGTTCTACAAATAATAATGATTATGTCATTCGTTCTACCTTTATTATGTGTTGAATAATAATCTTTTCTTCGCTTGTAGATAAAGGTATTCGGTTCGACTCCAGTCTGCGACCGCTATCATCGATTTATTTATACTGTGCCCGAAGTTAACCGGCTTTAATTTAAATACTAAACTGAGTTCACGTGAGCTAGTCACGCGTAATTTCCTCGGAATTTCCAGTGTTGTATTTGTGATTATTTGAGTAAAAAGAAAGCAAACAGCAGAAAAGATTCATAGTAATGTATGGACATTTCTATATCTTATTTCCGGTAGAGATCTGGGACATTTAGGTTTATTTTAGTGACTAAATACTGATATTTATTGTGGTTTTATTCGCAGCCGATGTCGCTTTTAACCTCATCTCGTGCTGTAAAATAGTGCCGGCTCAATCTCAATCTCGGATCCACTAAAACATTCTACTGACTTCTTATTCGACCAAGCCTTTAGCCCTTTCCTCTATGAATATTCATGTAACAAATAATGACGTCATGAATATTAATTAGATTTATTGTTATCATAGCATGATATTATAGGCACACACATAATTTTGGCCATGGCAGAAACTATAGAATCAAATCTCTGTTATATCTTAAGCAAACAGAGCAGACCCTGATCAGACGGCTCCTCTAGGAGCCGTCTGATCTGGTTCTACTATGTTTGCAAATGCGTGAAAACACGATAATATGAAGGAAAGGATTAAGTAACTACTGATCGAACAGTTTGGATCCTGATGAGACGTCAAGTTACTCGGCGTCTCATGTGGATCCAAGCTGTTTACAAATTCCAGGAGTGTTGCGTTTAACATGCAAACAGTTTGGATCCTGATTAGAGGTCGAGTTACATGGTGTCGTCTCATCATGGTGCAAAGTCTTCTGATGTTTGTATTTGTAAAGAAAATGAAGAAAATCTAACACTGAATCTTGAAGCAGACGAAAATCTTAGCAGACGAAAACCTTAGCAGACGACATTTACTTGTCAAGTTTTAACCCTTCTACTGTTCATCACTGTATGACTGGTGACATCCAGGTTAACCCTTAATTGCTTGAATATTCATGAAACAGATAAGCAGATACATTATGAATACTAATTAGATTATTTTTAAAATGTTAGATCTACATTAACACATGAAACAAATGCCAAAACAGAAACTGTAGAGTCAGATCTGCATTATACATATCCTGATAGAGACTGTCTGATCTGGGTCTACTCTGTTTGCAAAGGTGTAGAAATGCGTATTTATTGAGTTAAGGTATGACGTAATGTAATTTATGACGTATTTATAGAGTAAAGGGTTAAGGGTTAAGACGCCGGGCAATTCTGCGTCCCATCAAAGTCCAGGTTTTTTTTGTCAACTGTTATCTGTTTACTCCATAGAGACACCGTTTGGCAATTTTCCAAACAAAGTAGACACCTGATCTGTTCTATTTGCTTATTGAATAATAGAGATCTGAATCCACAGTTTCTGACATACCCAAAACATGCCATTATTCGGCTAATTTATAATCATGCGGAATTTTTGTTTCTTTCACGAATATTATATTCATTTGATATATTAAACAGTAGAATACAAAACAAACTAGATCTAGATCTATGCGAATCGAGCATTTCAAACTTTTTGCACCCTAGCGGCGAAACAATGATCAGGGCCGAACTATGCCAACAGTTTGGATCCAGATGAGACGACTCATAATGCGGCGTTTCATCAGGATCCAAACTATTTGGCACTTTGGCCATATAGAGAATTTCTATTTTAAGAATTGATGCAGACGACACTTGTTGCTGGCGAATGACTAGGCCTACTTAACGTACAGATAGTAACCCTTTCCCTCAGCGCCTTTTCACGCATTTGCAAACAGAGTAGAACCAGATCAGATGGCTCCTGTAGGAGCCATCTGATCAGGGTCTGCTCTGTTTGCTCATAGTATGATTTAAATATGATTCTACAGTTTCTGCCTGAGCAAAAATACCCTTTGCACATATGCCATTACGGGTATTCACCTAATTAATATTCATGATGTCACAATTTCTTACATGAATATTAAACAGGGAAAGGGTTAAAATTCAACGGACGAGGGTTTTCAGCGGACGACAATATAAACATAAGAATTGAAAACAATGGACGTTATAGGAGTTGGGGGAAGTGATATTGACTGAATGACTGTGAGAACATATTCAGCAACACAAACACAGGAAGGTACTGTATAACTGGAGCGGTACAATGGACCAATAGGCGATGGTGATATACATACATTTCCGACAGTTTGGATCCCGATGTGACGCCTATTAAACGGTCGTACCTTGTATGAGTGCATATAGGCCCAATGTTAAAAGACATTCAGGTAGTACTTTGTTTGCCTGAGAATGAAAACAGGTTGCAGATCTAGTAGTTACAAAACAAAACAAAGAAAGAAAAAAAGAAGCTGGCGCCAATTTGAACATACGACATTTGGTTTGGCAGACCAATGGCTATTGTATAACTTAATTACTGACCGCTTAAGTATGTTTTTTTGTTTGATGAGATAACAAGCAATACAAATAATAAGTATAAAAATATTGACCATTTACTCAATAGATATGCATTCAACCACTTCCCTGTTGAATATTCATGTAAGAGAAATAATGACATCATGAATATTTATTAGCTGAATTTTCATAATGGCGTATGTACATAGGATGTTTTGATATTGGTAGAAACTGTAGAGTCAGACCTATTATTATTTAATACGCAAACAGAGTAGACCGTGATTAGACGGTAACACCACGGCCCTCTCAAACTTCAGTTGAACTTCGATGTCTCGAACTCGAACTTCGGGATAACTCGAACTAAACGTTTGGTCCTTCCAAAATTTACAATACAGAATTGCTCTAAAATGCGTCACTACGCATATCTAGAAACACATGTGACAAATTAAAGCAGGTCTAAAGTAATACTGAAAGCTCCTTTTATATCTCCTTTAGACGTACATTAAGCTGTGAACTTGAGATATTGTTCAGATTAGTAATCGGATAACTCGAACTTTGGTTATCTCGAAATAATATGTATGGACCCTATAAGTTCGAGATATCGAAGTTCAACTGTATATTGGTAACATGAGACGCATATTCACTCTGCGTCTAGTCAGGATCCAAACTGTTTAGTACTCTGCAATTGTATTGAAAATGGAAGAAAACTGTAATTAATGTTTAAACCATTTACTCCATGAATATTCATGCAAGAAATAATGACATATTGAATATTAATGATATTAATTTGTTATTATAGTACAGTAGAACCCCTCTAATGCGACCATTTAATGTATTATCATACCTGTCTTTATAAGCAGGTGGTTGCTTAATGCAGGACAAAAGTTATGCAGAAAGCTCCTATATAGGAGCTTTCTGCATAACTTTCGTCCTGCATTAAGCTACCATCTGCCTCTGCCACTGTAAAATATGTCCCTTCTTGCTAGTCGCAATAGAGGGGTTTTACTGTATATAGACACATGATTTTTAGTAATGGCAGAAACTGTAGAATTATATTATCTCATAAGAAAACAGAGCAGATTCTGATTAGACGGCTAAAGGAACTATCTCGTCTGGGTCAACTCTGTTTGCAAAGGAGTAGAAAGGAGTATCTAACCATTTCTCTCTTCAATATTCATGGAAGAAGTAATGACATCATGAATATTTATTAGCTATTTTTTTATAAGGTAAACTCTTCAAGGAAACGTTTTGCTTTGAAAAACCCTGTAGAAACAGATCTATATTGTGTCATAAGCAAACACAACAGACCCTGATCATACAGGAACCGTCTGACCTGGGTCTACTCTGTTTGCAAATGAGTGAAAAGGTGTTTATATGAAGGAAAGGATTAATTTCTTATTGTCGTCTGCAACCCAATTTGGTTAAACTAACCGGTAAAATAAGGAAATGGAATAAATAAATACAGAATTCAAAGAATTAAAACACAGATCTAGAACTAATTATTGAGACAAAAAGTGAAATCCCTGATCAGACACCGCCTTGAAAAGGCGGTGTCTGATCTGGGACTGCACTATTTGTCGTGGTGCATTTTTGCGACATTGGCGGCGAAAGGGTTAAATACTACGGGCTTTGGGTCAACACGAGACTCCTCTTCATGATCTAAATTGCTTGGCACTCTGGCTCCAAGGTTATAAAGCTTTTTGCTTGAGTCTGAGATCATTCTCAAGCGGTCAGATTCTGAGCTTGCTCAGAATCTGACCAATCGGATACTTGAGAATGATCTCAGAAGCTTTATAACCTTGGGCACAGGTACTGGTGTTTTTTTTCGCTCAATAAAATGAATGGAAAGTGTTCATAAAGTCTAACCAGCAGAATACTTTTTTCAGACTATAAGTGTTAAGCCTTTCTCTTATCATGTAAGAAATAATGACATCATGACTAAGTATTAGTTATGTTTTATACTGGCACATGTGCATAAGAATTTTAGGTACAGTAAAACCTCTCTGTAACGGCCACTAATTGTGTTTAGTGCAGGTGATTGCTTAAAGCAAGGTAAAAGTAAAACAGAACGCTCCTATAGGAGCGTTCTGTTTTCCTTTTACCTTGCTTTAAGCAGCCACCTACCTTTTACACAAAATACTTGATGTAATTTAGTGGCCGTTATAGAGAGGTTTTACTGTATTGGTAGGATCTATTATGATTCCATAAGCAAACCGTGATCAGACGGGTCCTACAGGGGTCTATTCTGTTTGCAAAGGCGTGGAAATGTGTTTTACCCTTTACTCCATGAATATTCATGTAAAAACAGTGACATCATGAATATTAATTACATTATTTTTTTTAGCATAAGACACGGAGACAGGATTATTTGGCCATGTCACAAACTGTAGAATTATATCCATATTATATCTCAACTCATTCTCTTCTAGGCTATTTTTAGACCCAACCTCTTTGAATGTATCTACCGAAAAGGAGCATGTACCAGAGGAAAGGGAAAAAATAGAATTTTCTAGTTTGAAACAATTGTGATGAATAGAGCATTTTCTCCTATAGGAGCAAATGCTCTATTTCTCACAATAGTTTCATAAAGTGACTTCTATGGATGCGTAAAAATGCGTCACTAGGGGATAATGTGTTAAGCACTCAGCGCAGACCGTATTCAAAAGGCTTCTACAGGAGCCGTCTGATCTGGGTCTACTCTGTTTGCAAAGGAGTATTTATGGAGTAAAGAGTTACATGAGTAGCAGGATTAACATAACTTATTGATGACACCACACGTGAGTCATGTCCATTATCTTGACACAATAAACTATAGTGAAACCCCTCTAAACCAGACGCTAAATTTAGCATAAATATCGGTCTTGGATACAGGTGGCAGCTTAATGCAGGGTGAAAGTCATACAGAAAGCTTTCTGTATGACTTTCACCCTGCATTAAGCAGCCACTTGTCTAAAAGTATCTAAATTCTTCTCTATACTAGAATTCCGGTTTAGAGGGGTTTTACTGTATAAGATGTTCTGCTGGTTTGATCTGATCTGCTGAAAGTTTACCAACTTTTAATTCATTCAGGAATGTTGGTAAGCGATAGTTCCACTGTCAACCATTTTGGATTCTAATAAAACGCCGAGTTACTCGGCGTCACATCTGGATCCAAGCTGTTTGCAAATGTAAATGTGGTCTCTGTGGTTAATATAAGTGTTGATAACAGGAATATGTGGGTCAAGAGGTTTTCATTGATATTTTTATTGGGTTTACGTTTGTAAGTACAAGATGGTTGCGGCTAATTCGTGACAATATCTAAACACAGGTTTAATCTAGATTAGACATCTAGTCACTCGGCGTCTGAACAGATTCCAAACTGTCCAGGAAGGCCATTGATTTATCGAAATATCCGAAATAATTGGATGATGCTTGAAATACAGATTACAAGTGACTGACCTATTTATTATTACAGCATGATAACAGCCAACCCTTCTCCTGCTGTTCACGACCCGAATCATATTTGCAAACAGTTTGGATCCAGATGAGATACCGAGTAACTCGGCGTCTTGTCATGCTCAAATCTGATTTACACTCGGTCAATAGTTTCCTTAACCCTTTCCCTCATATAAACACGTTTTCTAGCCTTTGCAAACAGAGTAGACCCAGATCAGACGGCTCCTATAGGAGCCGTCTGATCAGGGACTGCTCTGTTTGCTTATTAAATTATAATATATCTGATTTTCCAGTTTCTACCAATACCAAATCAATCCTGTGTACATATGCCATTTAAAAGACCAGCCTTAGATATTCATGATGCCAATACTTTATACATAAAATGCAACGGGGAAAGGGATGGAGATTTATCGATTAGGAAGTATTCATCCAAGTTTGGACCGACATATGTTTTTCAAATGGTAAGGACTTACCACCAACAATGCTAGGGGGAAATGAGGTAACGCCTCAGGTCTGCTGTTTCTTATACGCCGATGGAAAAAAAACCCCATCGAATTCGCATTAAAAGTTTATGGTGGCGTGTTTTTGCCATAGACTCATAGAGTTTGATGCACTGGACGAATCTGTTTTACCGTTGAAAACACTTTGCATCCAGATGAGATGCCGAGTAACTCGGCATCTCATCAGGATCCAAACTGCTTGGCACCCTATTTGTGTACAGTAGAACTGAACTTGTTTTTAAGCGGTCATCAAACATGGGTCTTATTATTGGGTTGTAAGGCAGATGGTAGCTTAATGCAGGTCCTATACTTTCATTAAACGAAGGGCTTATTAAGACATGTTCTTTTATATTTGAAGAAATTGAAGGGAAATATTACGATAAGATAATAATCTATTTTTTCATATAGATACTTCAGTTTTTCAAAAGACCTAACTGGTCAACCTGTAACCCGCTATCCCCGACCCTAGTCGCATTTGCAAAGAGCTTGAATCCTGATGAGTCACAGAGGAACGCGCCGTCTGATTCGGATTAAAGCTGTTTGGCACTTGGTTAATTCTTTTTTCTACAAAGCTTGATCGAATCGGAAGTAGTCAGACATTATATTTACAGTGCAGTAAAGGTTTAGTAATGGCAGAAATACAGTAAAACCTGTCTATAACGGCCGCTAAATTGTGATAATTAGTTGGTATTTAGGGCAGGTGGCTGCTTAAAGCAAGGTGAAAGTAAAACAGAACGCTCCTATAGGAGCGTTCTGTTTTAAGCAAAGTTACCTGCCTTTAACACAAAATACTTGAAGTAATTTAGTGGCCGTTATAGAGAGATTTTACTGTATGCTACAATAAATGTATGCATCGTCTGCAACAGTTAAAATAAAAAAAATATAAAAGTACCTAGTTATAGTCTACTTTCAGTCCGAATAACCGCTCAGCCGACTGTACATTTACTCCCCTGGTCATTGAGCCATTCGCCTACAATATTGAGCACTGCTAACATATGACGTGATTACGCAGCTGCAGTACCGGCTAGTGACCCTCACAGGTACCCATTTCAACCCCCGGGAGTCGATCCCCGGACCCCTGGGTTATCAGCTCAGCGCTCAACCACTAGGCCAAGCCGCCACCACAGTTGTCGTCTGCTTTCATTATCTTCATGTTCTCTCAACCTTTTACCTGTCAGAGACGCATTTTCACGCTTAAAGGTATTTCGAAAGGAATGTTGACCCATTAACCCCATGCTGTGTATTTTGGGAGCTGACTGTCAGGGATCTGATACACAAACTGATAAGGCGGGCTACCATCGCAGAGGATCAATGTATAATTGCATAACTTTATCTCTTATGGCTATGGACCCTGACTGGACACTGCAGGAGCACAGCTGGATACTGTGTACATGGGTGTGTGTGTGTGTGTGTGTGTGTGTGTGTGTGGGGGGGGGGGTCACTTATATAAGGAGCTTTGAAATGCCTTTAACCAAACAATGTAGACTCAGATAGGAGCCGTGTGACCAGAGGCTGATCTGTTTGCTTATACATGTAAATGGAATCAAGTAGATCTGATTCTACACAGCAATAAAAATAATAAATAAATAAAAAATAAATAAATAAAATAAAATTATAAAAAAGTAAAGCAATAAATATTCATTGTGTCATGATTTTTAAAACAAATATTCATAAAGGGATAAATGGTTAAAAAAGTCGAAGTGTCTTTACTCCGTGCTATAAAACTTTTTACTAGAGTCTGAGATCATTCACAAGCATCTGATTGGTCATCTGTATAAAATAGGTCACGTGACCTACAAACACCGTGTTACGACCTTTGTGATGACCTTTGTATACAGATCGAGGGCTTGGTGCAAAACTATTGTAACTCCTCCACAAAGTGAAGGAGTTACAATAGTTTTGCACCAAGCCCTCGAGATGGTGTCTGTAAGTCAAGTGACGTGTTTATACAGATGACACGTAATAAAGATATCTCATTTAGGTGCTTTCTTCGTATTTTTCGTTCTTTTTGTAGTCACTTATTGTTTTCTCATTTCCCCCCACACAATAAGCAATTGAGATGACTTTATTAGACCGTTTGTATTAATATTAGTTATTCGTCGTCTCATCTGTACTCAAACTGCCGGGTCCGAGGTTATAAATAACTTCTCAGTCTGAGTTCATTCTGAAGTACAGTAGCATCTGTCTTAACGCTTTCCTCCATAAATACGCCTTTCTACGCCTCTGTAAAAGACACGTTGTGAAACCATTGTGATAAATAGAGCATTTGCTCATATAGGAGCAAATGCTCTATTTATCACAATGGTTTCAAACTACAAAATTCTAAAAGTTTCCTTTCCTCTAGTAAATGCTCCTTTTCGGTAGATTTACTCATAGTAGTTGGATCTAAAAATAGCTTATATGGGAATGGGTTAAGCGACTTTGAATTGATTGAACGCATAACTCTTAAAACCCCCAGATGGCTGCTTAATGCAGGGTAAAAGTAATGCAGAAAGCTCCTCCAGGAGCTTTCTGCATTACTTTTGACCTGCATTAAACGACCACCTGCCATACAGACCCGCAGTTAGACCTCTATTTAATGGTAGCTTAAGACATGTTCTACTGTATCTGATTGTTACTCAAATTTGTGATGATCTTTGTTAACACTTTCAATGCAGATAGAGTGCCGAGTAACGCACCTTTTCATCAGGATCCAAATTGGTAGACACTCTGTCTGCGTGTTTTCATAGAAATGGAATAAAAGCAGCTTTGAGAATTATAACAGAAGACAATGCTAGCAGACAACACTTTTGCTTAGCCAGCAGTAAAGCACGACAGTAGAGCAATATTAAGCACCATTTTAGCACAACAGTCGAGCAATATTTAGTACCACTTTAGTACATCAGTCGAGCAATATTTAGCACCACTTAAAACCACAGTCGATCAATATTAAGCACCATTTTAGCACAACATTCGAGCAGTATTTAGCACCACTTCAGCCCATAAGTGGAGCAAAGTTTAGCACCACTTAAAACCACAGTCGAGCAATATTTAGCACCATTTTAGCACCACCGTCGATCAATATTTAGCACCATTTGTTCAATCAACAGTCTAGCAATATTTAGCACCAATTTAGCAGAACAGTCGAGCAATAATTCAGCACCACTTTAACAGAACAGTCGAACAATATTTAGCACAATTATAGCAGAACAGTCGAGCAATAATTAGCACCACTTTAGCACAACAGTCGAGCAATATTTAGCACATTTTTAGCAGAACAGTTGAGCAATATTTAGCACCACTTTAGCAGAACAGTCGAGCAATATTTAGCACCACTTTAGCAGAACAGTCGAGTAATATTTAGCACCACTTAAGCAGAACAGTCGAGCAATATTTAGCACCACTTAAGCAGAACAGGCGAACAATATTTAGCACCACTTTAGCACAACAGGCGAACAATATTTACGTGTATAGTATAACGTGTCTTAAACGACCATCCATGTATTAAAAGCAGGCACATGTAGTTACTTAATACAGGGCAAACGTAATACAATAAAGGTCTTATAGGCGCTATTTGCATTATATTTGATTTGTATTAAGCTACCATCTGTCTTAGAGACCCATAATTAGACCATTTTTTGATGGCTGCTGAAGACGAGTTCTACTGTATATATGCATTGACAGTATAATTGTTTCACACACTGAACCTCAAATGCTCGTTGCGAAAAACACTTTCCCCCATGAATATTTAGTAAGAAATAATAACTGAATAAATATCAATAAGCTGGTTATTTTTTATATAATGACATTATGACCAAGAGCATACAGTAAAGCCCCTCTAATGCGACCGCCAAAAAGGAGCAAATTTTGGGTGGCAGAGGCAGGTGGCAGCTTAATGCAGGACGAAAGTTATGTAGAAAGCTCCTATAGGAGCTTTCTGCATAACTTTCGTCCTGCATTAAACAACCAAATGCTTATTAAGACAGCTATGGTTATATTTAAGTGGTCGCATTAGAGGGGTTCTGCTGTGGTTTACATTTACCTTGGCAAAAAACTGCACAATCTGTATCGTTTCATAAACAAACATAGCTGACTCTAACTCGGCATTTCATCAGGATCCAAGCTGTTTGACACTCGGTCAATAGTTTGTTAAGAAGCTTGATCAAATCAAGAGTAGTGAAATGGCACATATACCAAATTGGAACAGATATCATTTTCTTCACAGTAGAATGAGGGTTAAGAGTATATACATGTACGTCGGTCCCGACCAAACCCTGTGTCTTTGACATTTATGCCATTGCTTTTGGTCTGGAGCTATACCGTTTGTAAAAACAAACAAACTCTCGTCTGTCTCATACAAACTCTCTCCCCCCTCATACAAACTGCGCTTCTAAAAACGTACTTTCCGAAAAGTATGATTTAATGTAACAGATAAAAACATTACAATTTGATACATAAAAACTGTGTTCTTAAATTAGAAACATAGTCATAAAGTTTTGATCTCGAAACAGGTTGACCCATGTACTCTCTGCGTTCCGAAACTCAGGAAATGTGAATAATGATTAACACTAGGTGTTTTGACAAAACAAGCCTGTTTTTTCTATATTAAAATTCATTGTACATGTATAGTCCTGAGATCTAAACCATAGCCTGCAAAAAAACAAATGTCTGCTTAATATTTATTGCTTTTTAATGCAATTGTAAACAGAGCAGACCCAGACCCATGGCGGATGGGTGATTACCTATGCAAACAGTTTGGATCCAGATGAGACACCGAGTTACTCAAGTTATTCAAACTGTTTGAAGCCCTGATGGCATTTTTGTAGACTTATTGATCATAGCTAGCATTTTGAAAATGTAGTGCGTGAAAAGTCATGTAAACATAATTTGCTCAGCAAGCTAAAGGTTAATTAGTTGAATTTATTTTGAACAAGATGATTTTGACCATGGCAGAAGATGTAAAATCAGTTCTTATTTCAAAGCCAAATGAAACCAAACAGTGCAGGAGCTGTCTAATCTGGGTCTGTCTAAGGTAGGTATATTGACGTGAATAGCAAGCGAAGGGTTAAGATATGTGTACAAGTATTTCGCTGTGTAATCACTGCTGTGGAGTGCACTGGTTGCACAATCAACTTGTAAATAGTGCAGACCCTGATGAGACAGCTCCTGAAGGAGCTGTCTCATCTGGGTCTTCACTATTTACAGGTAGGTATATTGACGTGAATAGCAAGCGAAGGGTTAAATACAGCTATGGAAGAAACTTGGCTAATGAAAAACAAAACAGGCGACAAAATTAGAAGATGTCAACAATAGGCAGCGATAAATATAATTTATCTCTTTTGACAGTTGGGCAATCAACCGCGAACTTATTAGTGTAATGTACACGTGATTAGAATGTACATGTACTATTAATAGAAAACATGTATATATATTACCAGTGAGTCAAAATTATCGTCTGCTGTGAAAATGCTTTTGGAAAAGAGCTTTCGGTTTTACTGTTCCAAAAATAAATTCAAGTTACTACACAAAAGTGGAATGTTATGACAACGCTTTTTCCAACTGTATTTTGTAATTATACAAAGAGTTGGGATCCTGATGAGACGCCAAGCCACTCGGCGTCTCATCGTGGTCCAAGTGTTTAGCCACTAACTTGTTGCCAAAGACTAAGCGAATGGGAAAATGGGCACTCGGCAATGGTAAAAAAAACTGTATTCGAGGGGGCGAACGTTTTCATAGTAGGACAAAGTTTTACCTGCTGCACTTCCTATGTTGTTCTCCCCTAACCCTTTCCTTAATAAAAACGTCGTTTCACTTATTTGCAAACAGAGCAAAAACATTTAAAAAACTTATGTCCTTTGTGCCACTAGAAAATTTCAGCAAATGCATTTTCATGATGTAATTATTTCTTTCAAGAATACTAGTATTGCACCAGTAAAATGTTAATTAACCCACCAAAGTTTGGGGACAGATAAGATCGTATTTGGAGGGAAATTGTATCACCGATATGTGCCCTCTTTCCATTAAAAATGTAGTCAACTGAAAACTTATTTGCAATTTCTTTTAAAGTTATCCAGTTGCCTTATTTTATAGAAATTATTTTGCCGAGTTCAAAACAGGTTGGTTCCTGATTAGACGCCGAGTTACTCGGGTTAGAGTTTTCTAGCAAAACACGGAGCGTGAAGTAAATTTGCCAGATGTGCCTTCTGCATGCCCTTCACACTGCCTTAATCCATTCCCTCAAAGACTATTTTTAGATCAAACATTTTTTAATAAATTTACCGAAAAGGATCATTAACTATAGAAAAGAAAAGGTTTAGAAATTTGTAGTTCTGAAACCATTGTGATAAATAGAGCATTTGTTCCTTAGGAGCAAATGCTCTATTTATCATAATGGTTTCAAAAGTGATTTTTACAGAGGCGTAGAAAGGTGTATTTATGGAGGAAAGGGTTTAGCTGTCACCTTTCTTAACCCTTTACCCCATATAAACACCTTTTAACGCGTTTGCAAATAGAGCAGACACTGATCAGACAGCTCCCGCAACAGCTCTCATCAGGATATGCTCTATTGCTTATTGCATCATCCCTTTCCCTGTTCTATGTCTATTCCAAATTTCAATACCTACTGAATATTCATGGACAAAATAGTTATAATGAAATATGGAAGGTGTAACATTGTAGCCATTTTAGAAATAAAACACATCGATCTATCAAATTATCCAACAGTATCTGACTAAGCCAAAACTCCCTTTGAAAATTTTACATTATAAAAAAACCCTAAGTTAATGAATATTCATGAAGTGATTAATTTATGCATAACTGTTCATTAGGACTCGGGTGTAAGATGGATAGTGATATGTTAGTGGGTGTTCGCATTTTGGCCAGGCTTTACTGTGTGCGTTTTGAATGACTATGTACAGTAGAAATAGTCTTAAGCGACCAGTTATCTATCGAACATAGCAGTCTGAAAAAGCAGGCGTTTGCTTAACCTTTTCGCTGCCAAACTCTGTCGTCTGCTAACTTTGTCGTCTGCTACAAACTTTCATTCTTTTGATTTTCTTCATTTTTGTTTCAAAAACATAGTAACAGTAACAAACAGTTTGGATCCTGATGAGACGCCGAGTTACTCGGCGTCTCATCTGGATCCAAACTGTTTGCATAGGTAATCACAGATCCGGCATTGGCAGCGAAAGGGTTAATGATGTTGAAAGTTCCAACAGGGGCTTTCTGTATACAGTAAAACCTCTCTTAACCGGAAGTTAAATTTAGTATAAACATCGGTCTTGGAGACAGGTGCCAGCTTAATGCAGGGTGAAAGTCACGCAGAAAGCTCCTCCAGGAGCTTTCTGCATGACTTTCACCCTGCATTAAGCAGTCACCTGACTTAAGTATCTAAATTCTTCTCTACTAGAATTCCGGTTAAGAGAGGTCTTACTGTATTACTTTCGACCAGCTTAGAGACCAAGATTTAAACCTATACTTAACCCTTTCCTCCATGGGCTATTTTTAGACCCAGCCTCTTTGAATAAATCTACCCAAAAGGAGCATTTACTAGAGAAAAGGAAAATGTTAAAATTATGTAATATTGAAACAATTGTGATAAATAAAGCATTTGCTCCTATGGAGCAAATGCTCTATTTATCACAATGGTTTGACGAAGTGACTTTTAACGAGGCGTAGAAAGGCGTATTTATGGAGGAAAGTGGCGCTTAAGGCATATTCTACTGTACCTGTGTACAGTTGATTGTAACAGTGTCAATAGCGTAGCTGAATCCAAATGCAATGTACGCAATGTCCTGGGCATGCTCCCCCGGGAAAAGTTTAGAATTGTTTAGTTGGTAAATATGTGATTTTTACAGAGGCGTCAATATGAGGGAATGGGCTAAGACAGAACGTTTATCGAAATCTCCCCAACTTAGATGTGTGTTCCACTTTGCCCATAATAAGAATGTTTTCACCTTTCTGATGGATGTTACGCACGTGCGTAAGTGCGTATCGCTAGCTAGCTACGCCCCCTATGTATTGTCACATGTGTCAAAATGATTCACGTCCTTACACCATGTCCATCCTTAACTGAACAGAAAAGTATTTTGTCGCCTCTGCATACAGAGTAGACCCTGTAGGAGCCGTCTGACCTGGTTGTTATGTTTGTTTAGGGTGATATACAATTATATATCTGATTCTACAGCCTCTGTCGTTTCACATAGCAATAAAAAATCATCTGCTTAACCCATTCCCTCATAGGCTTTTTTTTAGATACAGCCTCTTTGAATAAATCTACCGAAAAGGAGCATTAACTAGAGAAAAGGAAAAGTTTAGAATTTTGTAGTTTGAAACCATTGTGATAAATAGAGCATTTCCTCCTATAGAAGCAAATGCTCTATTTATCACAATTGTTTCACAAAGTGACTTTTACAGAGTCGTCAAAAGTCGTCAATATGAGGGAATGGGTTAATATTCATGGCGCCATTATGTTTTACAGTACATGTATAAGCCCTCTAAAGGGGAATTTCAGAATTTAGGTAATTTTTCAGCACGTGACTGCCTACTTCAGGGTGAAAGCTATGCAGAAATCTCCTTTCAGCTTAACTCATGTTTTAACCCTTTACTCCATGAATATTCATGTAATTAATATTGGAAACATGAATATTAATTAGATTATGTTTTATAACAGTACATGACAGAAACTATTGATTCATGTCCACATCATACCAATAGGCAAACAGAGCAGACCCTGATCAGGCGGCTCCTGTAGGAGCCGTCTGATCTGGGTCTACTCTGTTTGCAAAAGTATAGAAAGACAAATAAATGGAGTAAAGGGTTAAAGGTCGACATCAATACTAATTTGAACGTCCGGTTTAGAGAGGTTCTACAGCACATGAATATTCATAAATTATAACTATGAGGTATTTTCAATATTGAATAATTCCGCGTTTGTACTTTACAGCTGACAGTCATGTTCACGCGTTTAATCTTTGACCTGCTGTGGTCGAACCCATTATGTCCTTTATAATCAGCTGAGATACCCGCGTCTTCATCAGGATCCAAACTGTTTGACGCCCGGGTTTCCTCTTGGAAAAGAAATGCAAGAAATAGAGGACAGTTTCTATTAACTAAAAATTTGTTCACCATGCTAAAAAATAATTTTAAATAGCCTAGGTGTACCTACTATAATCTCCGTTTACACGTTTTACTTTCGCTTTCGTTTCAGGTCGGGTGTATTGTAAACTGCGCTGTTTAACCCTTTCGCTGCCAAACTCTGTCGTCTGCTAACTTTGTCGTCTGCTACAAATTTTCATTCTTTTGATTTTCTTCATTTTTGTTTCAAAAACATAGTAACAGTAACAAACAGTTTGGATCCTGATGAGACGCCGAGTTACTCGGCGTCTCATCTGGATGCAAACTGTTTGCATAGGTAATCACTGATCCGGCATTGGCAGCGAAAGGGTTAAAATGTAATTGTTTAACTCTTTTGGCGGCAAACCAAGTTTCGTATGGAAACAATGTCTATACTCTGTGAATATTCATGTAACGAAATTTGACAGTATGAATACAATATAGATAAATTATTAAATTGGCATATTAGCAATTTGGCATGGGTTGTTTTTTTAATTGCAGAAACTGTTGAATTGGATTCATATGCTTTCATAAGGAAACAGAATAGACCCTGATTAGACCGGTCCTATCTCCTTTTGCAAGAGCGTTAACCTTTTCCCTCATATAAACACCCTTTTTACGCATTTTAAAACAGAGTAGACCCTGATCAGACGGCTCTTCTAGGAGCCGTCTGATCAGGATCTGCTCTGTTTGCTAATGGAATTTCATAGATAATTATGTTCCTTTAGTTTCTAAAATGGCTACAATGTCCCACCTTCCATTATAACTATGTTATCCATGAATATTCAGTAAAACTTCCTGTATTGAACTTTGTAATAAACATAGAACAGGGAAAGGGTTAAAAAGGCGTATTTATCGGGTAAAGGTTTAGCGTTATTTTTTTTTATCTAAAACATAAGTGGTCTGTCAAACTATTTTGATCTCGATAAAACGCCGATTCACTTTGCGTCTCATCATAACACATTCTCTCATAGTGACGCATTTCCGCGCCTCTGTAGAAGTCACATTCTGAAACCATTGTGATAAATAGAGCATTTACTTCATACGAGCAAATGCTCTATTTACATGATTGTATCACAATGGTTTCAAAACTACAAAATTCTAAATGTTTCCTTTCTCTAGTAAATGCTCATTTTCGGCAGATTTATTCAAAGAGGTTGGGTCTAAAATAGTCTAGGAGAGAATGAATTCTGTCGCAAATGTAATCAGTTAACCATTTACTCCATGAATATTAATGTAAGAAATTATTACGTCATGCATATTAAATATTTAATTCATTTTTATAAAAGCACATTGCCAAAGGACTGTTTGGCCATGACAGAAACTGTAGACTCATATCTATATTATATCATAAGCAAACAGAGCAGACCCAAATTAAACCTTTGGCTCCATGTTCATTGGTTAAGGGGTCGTTTGTTCACTACCTCGTCCCTCTCCACCACCCCATTGCCCCACCCCATACTCCCTCTTCCATCTCCCCGCCCTATCACTACTATCCTGTCCCCCACCATATCTCTCCCACTACCATCTCTCCCAACCTGATCTCCCCCACTCCCATCCCGCCCTATCTCTCCCAATCCAAACACCCCGACTCTGTCTCCCTCACCTGACTAGGACTTTATCATTTGATAATTTTTAAAACATTTATCGACATTATTTAATCATTGTGAAAATTGTATATTTAACTGTTAAACAATTTGAATCCAGAAAAGAAGTGGAATAACGCCAAACTTAAGTAGTAAAGTACAACCATTCATTTATTGAACATAAGAGTCTTAATACAGGCTAAAGGTAACACAGAAAACTCCTCTAAGAGCTTTCTGCATTACCTTTGACCTGCATGAAACTACCACCTGCCTTACAGACCAATACTTAGACCTTGCTGATGGTCGCTTCAGAAAGGTTCTTCTGTAGCTCTCAAAATAGTTGGTAGAAAGCCAGGCGACGCTTGCGGCAGACGACAATTATTTTTACCCGGCTTTTGTGTTGATATATAACTCGTTGGCCTAGTTTCGGTTGCGGAAGTGACATGTTTTTGATGACAAACAGGTATACCCGAACATTTACATTAACAAAAATATAGAATAATGCCAGGTTCAATATTTTCGAATATTGCCTTTTCTTCCACTTCGTTTCATAATAAAAGTACAAAACAGTTTGGATCCTGATGAGACGCCGTATCAACCTATTCCCTCCTCCTGACGCATTAGAACAGCTCTGTAAAAGTCATTTTGAAACCATTGAGATAAATAGAGCATTTGCTCCAAAGGAGCAAATGCTCTATTTATCACATTGGTTTGAAAATTACACAATTCGAAAAGTTTCCTTTTGTCTAGTAAATGCCCCTTTTCTGTAGATTTATTCAAAGAGACGGGTCTAAGAATAGTCTAGGGGGAATGGGTTAATTGGCATCTCATGTATTTAACTATGCAACCCAGTGCTTAAAGTTCAGAATGAGTACAGTTATTGATCAATGGCATAGTATATTATTATAACCTTATTTTTATGTACTTTACCATTATCGTGCTGAAAAAATATTTCTCTGACAAAACTCTGATCTGTTACATTTTATACTTGCTTCTAATTCGTATAAGCCTTTATGAAACTGTTCACCGGGTGTCAAACAGCTTGGATCCTAATGAGACGCCGAGTTACTCGGCGTCTCATCTGGATCCAAGCTGTTTGCAAATTCTAGCCAGGTCGCGCTTTGCATGATAAAGAGTCCTGTGGCTTATTGCCAACGTCCCGACAAACGCTCTATATAAATTAGTTATTTTCCCACTACCACCGGCATGACTCGCATTTGCAAACAGCTTGGATCCAGATAAAACGCCGATTAACCTTGGCGTCTCATCAGGATCTAAACTGTTTGACACTCGGTCGGTAATTTCTCGAAAGCTTGATCTAACCGGACGTGGGTAAAAATGCACCAGGCCCACATTTGAGCAGACACCATGTTTCCAGAGTAAAGTAGGAGTATTTAACCTTTTCGCTGCCAAATTTTGTCGTCTGCAAATGTTGTCTCGTCTGCTACAATCTTCATTTTTTTTTCATTTTTCTTATTTGTTTGTTTAAACAAACCCGTCACAGTGACAAACAGTTCTGATCCTGATGGGAACGCCGAGTTACTCGAAGGCTCATCTGGATCAAAACTGATTGCATAGGTAATCACAGATGCGACATTGGCAGCGAAAGAGTTAACCCTTTTACCGCCAATGTCGCAAAAATGCACCACGACAAATAGTGCAGTCCCAGATCAGACGCCGCCTTTTCAAGGCGACGTCTGATCAGGTACTTCACTTTTTGTTTCAATCCCTAGTTCTAGATCTGTGGTTTATTCGTTTGAATTCTGTATTCATTTATCTCATTTACTTATTTTACCGAATGATTTAACAAAATTGGGTTGCAGACGACAATTAGAAATTTGGCGCCGAAAGAGTTAGAGCGAAAGACGATTTCGACATTTTCCAAAATAAATTATTATACGGTATCAGTTGACAATATGATTTGAATACATAATTATTGTAAAGATGATTTCCGGAAAGCGACTCATCGGAAGTGATGCAATGGGCAAATCTGTGATTGCATTTGTAAACATTTTGGATTCAGATGAGACGCCGAGTAACACGACGTCACATCACCATCCCAACTGTTTGGCACACCGCTTACGTTTTAGAGAATAAATTGATGGAAAGACCATTGTGAAACTCAAAGCTGACGACATTTTTAGCAGATGAAAATATTTGACGCCTAAAGAGATAGATGGATGGCTAATTTTCACATGTTGGTTATTTTTAGATATTGTATCACGTGCGTTATACATGAATATATCTAATTTAATTCTAATGAGAAAAAAAACTGTTACACGTGTCTTGGCTTGTATTTGCAAACAGCTTAGATCCAGATAAGACGCCAAGTAGCTGGACGTCTCATCTGGACCCGAACTGCTTAACTCTCGGCCGATAGTTTCGAAAAAGAGCTTGAAGAAATCGGATGAACGTAAAATTGTAACACGTCAAAGTTATAGCAGTCTTTATGCCTTTAGGCATGGGAAGGGTTATAGTTTGACGCAAAATTAGACACTTATCAGTGGGAAAATGGACACAAAAATACATTTAACGCAGTGGCTTATCCTTTGCCTGTTTAACCATTTCCCCGTTTTGCATTTCGTCCATATTTCAATACATGTACCTACTGAATATTCATAACCAAAATACATGTAGTTATAATGATACATGTATATGGAAGATATAACATTGTAGTCATTTTAGAAACTAAATAAAACATATATATCAAATTATATTAACAAACAGAGCCGACCCTGACCAGAATGCTCCTATAGGATGGATATACTCTGTTTGCAAATACAGTAAAACTTCTCTATAACGACCACTAAATTGTGTTAATTAGTTGGTATTTTGGGCAGGTGGTTGCTTAAAGCAAGGTGAAAGTAAAACAGAACGCTCCTATACGAGCGTTCTGTTTTACTTTCACCTTGCTTTAAGCATCCACATGCATTTAATACAAAATAGTAAATGTAATTTAGTGACCGTTATAGAGAGGTTTTACTGTATATTAACGCGTGAAATATTTTCCATGTCTGAAATTGTGGAATTATATCTTATTTATTCCACAAGCAAACATGAATATCCATGCCAAAAATAATGACACCAGGGTTCGAGATAAGGTACGTAACTCAACATTTTCAAGAAAATCTCCTTTATACCTGCACCAAACCCTATACTGTGACCACTCATTAGAATCGTCTCTTCGATACAACTCTAAAGAGTGGTCAGTATAGGGTTCGGTGGAGAAATGACGATTTTAGTAGTTGAGTACACACACCCTTACCTGTAGCTATACACATCTTTAACCCTTTCCCTGTTCTATATTTAATCCAAATTTCAATACCTACTGAATATTCATGGAGAAAATAGTTATAATGAAACATGGAAGGTAGCCATTTTAGAAAGAAAAGAAACAGATCTTTCAAATTCCACTAGCAAACAGAGTAGACCCTGATAAGACGGCTCCTCTAGGAGCCGTCTGATCTGGGTCTACTCTGTTTGCAAATGCGTGAAAACAAGTTTATATGAAGGAAAGGGCTAATATTAACCCCTTCCTTCATATAAACGTATTTTCAAGCATCTGCATACAGATAGGAGCCGTCTGATCAGGGTCTGCTCTGTTTGCCCATGTAATTTGAAATACCTCTTTACTTTCTAAAATGCCTACAATGTTCCACCTTCCATATTTTGTCTATGGATAATCAGTAGGTACTGAAATTTGGAAGAGAACAAAGAAATGGCTAATTGGATGAACTTTTGTAACGGTACATGAGAACACATGAACTCTTAGACATAGTAGAGACTGTAGCATCTTATCTATATTATTTCAAAAGCAAACAGAGCAGACCCTGATCATGCGGTTCCTATAGGCGCCGTCTGATCTGGGTCTTCTCTATTTGCAAAGGCATAGAAAGCGTATTTATGGAGTAAAGGGTTAAAAATAATTGCTGACTTTAACCCATTCCCTCATATTGACGCTCCTGTAAAAGTCACTTTCTGAAACCCTTGTGATAACAAGAGCATTAGCTCCTATAGGAGCAAATGCTCTATTTATCTCAATGGTTTCAAACTACAAAATTTCTAACATTTTCCCTTTCTCTAGTAAATGTTCCTTTTCGGTAGATTTATTCAAAGATGCACGATCTAAAAATAGCCCATGAGTATTGGGTTAAACTCTTAATCCTTTACCCTATGAATATTCATGCCAGAAATAATGACATCATTAACAATGGGATTAACTTTTGTAACGGTACATGAACACAGGAAACTTTTGGCCATATAGAATCATATCTATGTTATATCATAAACAAACAGAGCAGACCCTGATCAGGGGTCTACTCTTCTTGCAAAGGCGTAGAAAGACGTATTGGTGAATGAAAGGAAATATATTGCTATGACAAAAGCAGAAAGTAAACTCTTGAACATATAAGTAAGCAGGGCAGATACTGAACAGGCAGATACTACCGTGAATCTCTGATCTGGATCTACACCGTTTGTGTAAAATACGAGATTAGCAGGTACACCCCCAAACAGTACATGCATGTGGGTAGATAACCCACAGTCAGGAAGATGCATGTTCGATGATACAACCAACCTTTCGACCAAGATAAGACACGGGAACATTATCATAGTCTGATAGCTTTACTTAGTCTTACCATGTGCCGGCAAGAGATAAAATGATGGTTTTTTTGTGATTATGCAAAGTAGATTCAGCTGGAAATTTATCCGCCTTCCCAGAATTTAGTTACTCAACCTGACAAACAATGCAGACCCTAGTCAGCCCCTGTTGGAAGTTGCCCGTATAAACAGAATGGCAAAATTGAAAAAATCCACCCAGTCTAGACATTCAAACTTACCCACAACTACAATATTTCAATATCCAAACTGACACAGAATGAATACTTAGTCAGACACAATTTCAAACTTACCCACAACTACAGGATTTCATTATCCAAACTGACACACAATGTAGACTTAGACACAATTTCAAACTTACCCAAAACCATAGAATTTCATTACCAGAACTGACACACATTGTATAATTTTAGCTGATTTTTATGATGGCATACGTACACATTTAACGTGTTTTTTTGTATTAGTAGAAACTGTAGAGTCAGATCTGGGTCCCTGCTTGTAAAACTTTTAGTTGAGACTGAGTTCGTTCTCAAGTTTTTGATTGGTCAGATTTGAGCCTTTGGCTCAAATCTGACCAATCAAAAGCTTGAGAACTCAAATCTGACCAATCAAAAGCTTGAGAACGAATTCAGAATCAACTAAAAGCTTTAAAAGCATGGACCCAGATATGTTATAATAATTTCATTAGCAAACAGAGCAGACAATGGTCAGAAGGCTCATACAGGAGCCGTCTGATCTGTGTGCACTCTGTTTGCAAGGGCCGTGACAGATGTTTATATGAGGGAAAGGGTTAAACATATCCTCAAACTGTTGTGCTTGATTCTATCGCTATAATAGTCTCATACATAGTTGATTGGTTCCCAACTCCCGCATGCACGATAGCGGTTTGGAACCAAGCAAACAGGTTTGAGAATATAACTGATTTTGGATATGAGAATGCTTTGATCAATCTGTTACATGTATCTGGAGCATAGTTGAATCCAAATGTATTGTACGAGGTTTTAGGGGAAAATTCAGAATTGTGTAGTTTTTAAATTATTGTGATAAATAGAGTATTTGCTCCTATAGCAGCAAATCCTCTATTTATCACAATGATTTCAAAAGGAGGCTTTTACAGAGGCGTCAAATGGCGTCAATATGAGGGAATGGGTTAAAGCTTACATGACAAGACAGAAAGTTAATCAAAGTGTACCCCAACTTCGCCATCGATTTTAGTTCCATTTTGACCACAGTAATGTTTTAAATGAGTTTAACCCCTTGCTCTTTACCCCAGTAGTGTTCATGTAAGATATATCAGTATCATGATTATTAATTAGACATTTTTTTATAATGACATATGAACATTGGAAGTTTTGCCCATCGCAAAAACTGTAGAATCATATATCTAAATTGTGTAATTATTTGGTATTTAGGGCAAGTGGTTGCTTAAAGCAAGGTGAAAGTAAAACAGAACGCTCCTATAGGAGCGTTCTGTTTTACTTTCACCTTGCTTTAAGCAGTCACCTGCCTTTAACACAAAATACTTGATGTAATTTAGTGGGCGTTTACTGTGTTCCAAATTCTCGTCTGCTGTTGTTTAAATGTTATCCTGTTCGTTAGGTTGGTTTTGTAGTCATTACATGTATATCATTATTATTATACCACATTTGTATAACGCTCTTTTCATGCATGGTGCGTTCAAAAGCGCTGATAAGTGTATAACGTCAAACTGCTTGGCTCCTTGTGAGAGGCCGAGTTACACTGTGGCTTACATGTATCTGGATCCGAACTCGTTACATAACTGAATTTTTCCTTGTTGCTCTTTTTTTTGCTAGTAGTATCATAAGACTAGTAAAATAAAGCGCAAACAGGCAAAATTGACCCCACATTCTGGCGCGATCATGTGAATAAGTGTAGTCGGACCTACTAATCTTGTTCTCGATTAGTATGCAGGATGCATCTCAATAGATGTAAACTACATAATATAGATAACTCTTGTACATACCTGGATAAAATGACTGCTGCAGTTGTCTCCCCTATTCTAAGCAAATCGTCGTGAATTAACCTTTTCTCTGTTCTGTTTATTCCAAATTTCAATACCTACTGAATATTCATGAACAAAATAGTTACATTGTATAATGAAACATGGAAAGTGGGACATTGTACAGTGCTCCCTCCCTACAACGACCCTCCCAATAACGATTCCCTCCTTACAACAACGCATGTCACTGTTTCCGAAACAACAAGGCTCCAGAAACAACGTTTTTTCATCGTATTTTCTTTATGCCTCCGTCAAACCCTATGTTGTGACCACTCTTTAGAATCGTCACAAAGTGACGATTCTAAAGAGTGGTCACAACATAGGATTTGATAGAGGCATAACGGTTTTAGTTCTCGAAATACACCTTATCTGGGGATCTGCAAACACGCTAATTATGTTTGATTTTCCCTCCCTATAACAACTCCCTCTGAACAACACATACAATCTTCGTATCCCAAAGGGTGTCGTTGTAGAGAGGGAGCACTGTAACCAATTTAGACAGTAAGGGAATAGGTATTTTAAATTCCATTAGCATACAGAGCAGACCCTGATCAGGAGTCGTCTGATCTGGGTCTACTCTTTTAGCAAATGCGTGAATACGTGTTTATATATAAAGGAAATCATTAAGCAGCCAATTATGCCAGCCCATTACTGCGTACAAATAGACATAGACCCTGATAAGACGACTCCTGTAAGTGCTATATGGCCAGGGGCTGCTTATGGAACACTATATATCTGAATCTACAGTATCCATGACCAGCATGTAAGAAATAAATACATAATGAATATTTATTAGCTTGTTATTTATGTTGCATGGACACAGGATGTTTTGGCCGAAACTGTGGAATCAGATTCATGCATGCTAAATGTTAAATCGTTCAAGGACGTCAAACGAAATGCGAAGTTTTGCAGCGAATGACCGAAATGAGACAAACTTCTGATACATGTATACTATGCTACGGAATGGAACCACTGCAATGGGTGGACAAGAATGTTGAAACTGCTTCAATAGATACATAAAGATGCAATCTTCTGATAAATTATGCTATCATAAAAAATAATATAGCGCGTTTGCTATTCACATTTATTATAATGAGAAGAGTTTGTGATTACCTGCGTTAATTCACAAGCTAGAATGAAGAAAACCTCTGTCATGTAAGAGAGAAAACTTTATCGTTCCATAAAACCTCGCAAGTCCAAACAATTTATTAACCCCTTCGCTGCCAAACTCTATCGTCTGCTAACTTTGTCGTCTGCTACAAATTTTCATTCTTTTGATTTTCTTCATTTTTATAACAGTAGCAAACAGTTCGGATCCTGATGAGACGCCGAGTTACTCGGCGTCTCATCTGGATCCAAACTGTTTGCATAGGTAATCACAGATCCGGCATTGGCAGCGAAAGGGTTAAACATATAATTGAGAACGTCTTATGTCATGTAACTGCTTCATGAATATTAAATTAAATCATACAGAAAGCTCCCAGACGAGCTATGTCTCCTTTTTTTGTCTTTCTCTGTGTCTCCCTCTCAGTCTCAATGTGTCGCTGTTTGTGTGTCTATATGTGTCTCTGTGTATGCGTGTCTCTCTGTGTCTACACCTGTGTGTCACTGTGTCTATGTCTGTTTGTGTCTTACTCTTTATATATCTCGGTGTCTATTCTTGTGTGTCTGTCTGCATCTCTGTATGTGTGTCTCTCTGCGTCTCTGTCTGTGTGTCGTACTCTGCCTAGGTGTCTCTCAGTGTCTATCTGTTTGTGTCTTTCTCTGTCTGTCCATATTTGTATGTCTGTCTGTCTATGTCTGTGTCCCTGTCTATGTGTCTCGGCGTTAATCTGTGTCTTTCTCTTACTGTGTCTCTGTGTATGTCTGTCTCTCGCTTACTCTGTGTCTGTTTATCTTAATCTTTTAAGACCACTGTCTGTCTATCCGTCTCTACCTACCGTGCCCTACTGTACCATACCACACCCTACTGTACCGTACCCTACCATACTGTACCGTACCGTACCCTACTGTACTGTATCTACCTACCTATCTAACCTATCCTACTTTTCCTACCCTACCCTACCATATCCTACCATATCCAACCCGACCCACCAAACCCTACCTATCTCTCTTCCTCTCTCATCTCTCTTCATCCACTTCGCTCGTTCAATCGTTCATGTTCTCACCCCATCTCTCTCAATCTCTCTCTCTCTCTCTCTCTCATGTTCTGTCTCTGTCTGTCTGTCTCTCTGTCTGTCTGTCTCGCTTTATTCACATAGCATTTTCAGCCATTTCTCCTCTTTCAATCTTTTATCCTCTCTCACACAGGGACACAGGGGGCATTTCGTGGGTCTAGATGGTCTGAAAAGTCAAAATTGATTGGGTCGATTAAGTGTTCAATTATATACAATGTATGTAATATAACACTAAATCGACCCAATCAATTTGTTTGACTTTTTAGACCATCTAGACCCACGAAATGCCCCACCCCCCTTGTGGCCAGCACAGTCGTCTGTCGGACACACTTCGTCAATGGACCAGAGCTACAGAGCTTAAATCGTTATTTCTCCACCAAACCCTATACAGCGACCACTCTTTAGACTCGTCTCTTCGAGACGAGTCTAAAGAGTGGTCACAGTATAGGGTTTGAAAATGTATGCATCTTATCTGGACCTCCGGGACATTTCTACACATTTTTATCAAAAGATAAACAGTGTCATACAGTTTGGGTCCTGATGAAACGACAAATTACTCGGCGTTTTATCTGGATCCAAACTGTTTGCATATGATATCACATACCCATTTTCATGGCACCGAAGGTGTTAGCAAGACAGAACAGGACATATGCGGTTTTGTCTACTCTCAGATTCAGGAGCGTAAATGTAATGCGCATAGAGTAGGCTATCTTTAGACCCTGCCACGTTGAATACGCCTACCGAAAGGGAGCAGTTGCTAGAGAAAAGGAAATGGTAGAAGGGTGTATTTTGAAACCATTGTGATAAAAAGAGCATTTGCTCCATAGAAGCAAATGCTCTATTGATCACAATGGTTTCGAAAGTCGACCTTTACAGAGGCGTCAATACGAGGGAATCGGTTAAAGTTTATACTATCCACCACCCCCACCCTCCAATTTTGACCATTCTAATGTTTTCACCTTTCAGATAGATGTTACGCACGTGCGTAAGTGCGTATCGCTAGCTACGCCCCTTCCTTTGCACTAGGAGAAAATGTATGCATGTACTTACCGTTTCTCTCAAACTATCTTACTCATGCCAGAGACGATCGAAGGTTTTGCATTAGCTACTTGCCACAATATTCCTAATTAATTTGTACCGTTGCCATGGCAACTGATCTCATCAAAAGCGAGATTTTAAATTACTATCATTTCAGAAATTATCTATAAAGATCAGAAGAACACTGTAGAATGCGCTGTGTTGGCTTCGGCAGACTGATTAAATTGACATGGCGGATCTTTGGTCTATTTATAGAAACGTCCTTTTCATCATGTGACACTTTTAAGGATTTTTGATGTACAGTAAACCACCTGTAAATCAGACTTTTAGTAAAGACGATTTAGATATTTCAGGTAGGTGGGGGTTGTTAAATGCAGGTTGAAAAGGAGGCAGACATTTCTACATGACTTTCACCCTGCCATGAGCTACCAGCCATCTTAAAGGTTGCCCTAGGTACTTACATGGAAGTCTGGTTTAGAGGGGGGTTTACTCACTTTACTGTATACTTCGATCGATTAGTAGAAACTTCTATGGCGTAGTAAATGGACGTATGGCCAATGTCTGTTCTGTAGGCTTATTATATATTCTACAACGTTAGCCATGGCCTAAACATATACAAAATGTATTGTTTATATATAATTATATAGATAGATTATAATATGTTTGCCATGGTTGTAAATTGTTCATACATAGAATTGTATTGATATATTATACAATGTTTGCTATGTTCTAAACATTTATTGTTCATACATATACTTATATAGTTATATTCTACTATGTTTGCCATGGTAGAAACATCTATTGTTCATACACAGAATTATATAGATAAATTATACAATGCTTGTCGTGGTCTAAACATCTATTGTTCATACATAGAATTACATGGATATATATTATACAATGTTTACCACGGTCTAAACATATATTGTTCATACATAGAATTATATTATATAAATATCACATCCTATGGGGAGAGACAGCACGTACTGTCAACCCAAGGTTGGTTATGTCCACCGAGGCGTTAGCCGAGGTGGACATTACCATACCGAGGGTTGACAATACGTGCTTTCTCTCTCCATAGGATGTGATATTTATTTTATTATACCGAACAGCACAATCAATTTCGTCAGCAAAAATATTTATTCAATGACAACAATAAACAGTTTTAAACAAAAGTTATAGAGCTACTCGGTGCTTAAAAATCGCGGAATAGCTTCACATTTCTATTCATGACACGTTATAAGTACTGGCGGAGCCCTTTTCACTGTCCAATCTTGACAGAGTCTCCTCCGAAATAGTCGCATAACGCGACATTTCTCAAAAATATAAACAAAAACAAATCAGTTGTCATAATGACGTTAGTTGATCAAATTGCAAGCCTTAGATGACGCCAATCGATGACGTCATATAGATAGATTGTACGATCTAAACATTTGTTGGTCGTACATAGAACTAAATAGATAGATTGTACAATGTTTGCCATGATCTAAACATTTATTGGTCGTACATAGACTCTTATAGATAGATTCTACTATGTTTGTCATGGCCTAAACATCTATTGTCCATACATAGAGCTATATAGATAGATTCCAGTATGTTTGCCATTGCCTACATAGTTATTATTCATAAACCATTACATAAAAATGCTTATTAACCCTTCTCTTGCTGAATTTTAAAATACATTTCTCCTTCTTTACCCATGCCCTGTTGTATAATTACATATATCTTCACTGTGTACAAGTACATGTATATCGCTGTGCAATCACTGCTGTGGAGTGTACTGGTTGCACAATCAACTTGTAAATAGTGCAGACCCACATGAGACAGCTCCTGCAGGAGCTGTCTCATCTGGGTCTTCACTATTTACATGTAGGTATATTGACGTGAATAGCAAGCGAATGGTTAATATTGAATTTCTAAGCTCACGCCTGGTATTTCTTTGTTAATTTGGTGGTTTTAGAACGTCTCTGTTTAATGGTACTATATGTACTGTGGAAGAGTTTACTAATGCAGCAAAATCTCGATTATTCGAACACTGAAATAAGTATCGTTATCGATCTTATATACATGTGACAGCTTAATGCAGGATGAAAGTCATGCAGAAAGCTCCTCTAGGAGCTTTCTGCATGACTTTCAACCTGCATTAAGCAGACATCTGCCTAAAAGTGTCTTAATTCTTCTATACTTAAATTTCGAATAATCGAGATTTTACTGCACATGTATTTCATAGGACAGATTTCACTGTAAAACCCTTTCACCCTTTACTCCGTAAATACGCACTTCTACGCTTTTTGCAAGCAGAGTAGATCCAGATCAGACGAGGAAACGTCTAATCTGGGCTGCTCTGTTTGCTTTTGAAAGAATATTGGCATATGGGGGTGGGGGGCATGAGACACATTTTCTTTATTTTTTTAAAAGTAAAATTTATTTATAGCGATCATAGCATAGAAGTCTGTCAGGGCTTAATCCTTTCCCTGTTCTATGTGTATTCCAAATTCCAATACCTACTGAATATTCATGGACAAAATAGTTAAAATGTAAAGTGGAAGGTGAAACATTGTGGCAATTTTAGAAACTAATGTAAAAAAAAACCCAAACAACATATCTATCAAAGTTCATTAGCAAACAGAGCAGACTCTGATCAGAAGGCTCATATAGTACTCTCTTTACAAAATGAATTAATGTTAAGGCGTTTATATGAGGGAAAGGATTAAGCAAAGCAGTTACTTCATCCTTAACACATTATCCCCTAGTGACGCATTTTTTGCGCATCTATAGAAGTCACTTTATGAAACCATTGTGATAAATAGAGCATTTGGTTTCACAAAGTGATTTTTACAGAGTCGTCAAAAGTCGTCAATATGAGGGAATGGGTTAAGCAATATCTTTTTAACCCTTTCTTTCATATAAACGCCTTTTACGCTTTTGCAAACAGAGTAGACCTGGATCCTGTTGGAGCCGTCTGATAGGGGTCTGTTCTGTTTGCTTATGGAATTTTATAGGTCAGATTATAGATAAGGAAATCTTGTGTTCATGTGCTATTATGAAAAATCAGCTGATGAATATTCATGACGTGATTTTTTCTTACATGAATATTGAACAGGTAAAAGGTTAACGATGCCAAGGATTGAATGAATGCACCCAAGGGAAGCAAACGGAGAAAGGTGTGGAATTACTCTTTATTTGCACATACCAAGTTTCATATGCATAGCTGAAGATACGTATTGATTAATTGCAGGCTGCACGTGGTATCTATAATTTTCATGTTATTCCATCAATATAAAGTGTTATTCATTACTATGTAGTTTGATAATACTTACTGCTTGTACGTAAATATATTATATATATTCTCGATAATTATCCTAACCTTAACTGAACCCATTTGTGCCCAGTGTTCCTTAAAAATGACACAGGCAAACAGTGTAGACCCAGATCAGAGGGCTCCTGAAGGAGCCCTCTGATCAGGGTCTGCACTGTTTGCTGAAACCACCGATGTCAATGCTTTGTTCCAACAAATATTTTATTAGCTTTGCCCCCTCAACATGAAAAATGTAGTCTTCCATAATGACATTTGGATGAGTTTACTTCAAATAATGTAGGAATAAATGGGTTAACCGCGATATGAAAATATAATATCTGCTCACATTTGAATCAACTGCAATTTTGACAATTTCCGATTTAATCAAGCTTTTCAGAACCTATTGACCGAATGTCAAACAGCGTGGACCCTAATAAGACGCCAATTTACTCGGCATCTCATCTGGGTCCAAGCTGTTTGCAAATTCGAGACAGGTCGTGCATAGTTAGAGAAGGGTTAATTGATCTGTAATTCATGATGCTTACTGAAAGTTGCATAGCTTGCTCAAAGCTAGTCGTAACTAATGCTAGTACTCATCTGTCGGTGATGCACCAGAGCCAACGATTTTTGAATTTCAATTTCAATTTCAATTTCCCATTGCAAGCAATGCAGATCCTGATGAGAGGGATCCTACAGGAACTCACTCATCCGGGTCTACACTGTGTGTGGTAAAAATCGTGCTTAGCACATAATGGATTAACTCAGATCTGTTTATCACCAGTGCAAGGTTGGTGCTTATGCAAAATTATTATGAAAGCATTACAAATTGTATATATGTAATTGTATATATGTTTTCTCTCTGTTTGAGGGCCTCGTGGAAGATTGGTCATAACCAAATGAGTACTCTCGTTAAATAAAGTCTTTATTATTATTATTATTATACAAAACATTTAAATGGCATAGTAGCCATTTACTTCATAAATACGTTTTTCTACGCAAACAGAGCAGACCCAGATCAGATGGCTCCTATAGGAGCCGTCTGATCAGGGTCTGCGCTGTTTGCTTATATGAAAATATACGCATTTCAACGCATTTACAATAGAGTAGACCCAGATCAGATGGTTCCTAAAGGAACCGTGTGACCAGGGTCTGCTCCGCTTGCTTATTGAATAATATGGATATGATTCTACAGTTTATTCAGTCACGGCCAAACATGCATGTGTCCATGTGCTATTATAACAATTAATCTAATTAATATTCATGACGTCATTGTTTCTACATGAATATTCATGGAGTAAAGGATTAACACAACACCGAGCGTTTGTTTCCCATTCAACTTTCAATACCGTTTTCAAATACGCTTTTCCAAGCTTTTGCAAACAGATTAGACCCAGATCAGACGGCTCCTATAGGAGCCGTCTGATCAGGGTCTGCTCTGTTTGCTTATAGAATAATATATTCCTTAAATATACGCCTTTCCAAACACAGTAGACACAGGTCCTAAAAGAGCCATCTGATCAGGGTCTGCTCTGTTTGCTTATAGAATAATATAGATCAGATTCTACAGTTTCTGCTTTGACAAAAACTTCATGTGTTGATATACCATTTTAAAATATAATCTAATTAATATTCATGACGTCATTATTTCTTACATGACTATTCATGCAGTCAATGGTTAACACAATATGAAGCGATTGTTTCCCATTCAATTTTCAACCATTGACATTGCGGATTGTCGCAGTGTACAATTTCACGCACAGAACCCACCGCACATACAGTGCAAGAGCGGAGTTTCTAGGAATAGATCGATAAAGTGCGAGGATGTTCCGATCAATATTGTCACGTGACTTGAACTTCCGTTCATCGGGGACGTAATAATTTATGTTACAGTAGTGCTTGTATGATTAAAGGATTTTCAAAAACAAAAGCAAAGCCACAAGCGAAAAGGGTGAGTTTTATTTACACAATTATGCAGAACGATGGCGCCTTTCAAATGGGTTATCTAATTCATAGCGTACAAATAAAGCAATGTTTCATTTCAGTCTAAATAGAGAACCCATATTTTCATCCATTTTAATGCCTGTCGCTATGTTTGATCCGAAATAATTTGTTTAAGTTTAAGAATAAATAGCGCAGAACCCATCAATATTCCCCTGCAAGAGTAAATAAACAATGTGGGTGATGGTATGCTTGTATTTAAGATCGATTCATCTCTGAATGATGTCCACGTTTTTATGTCTTTTGTAAGAACTGACATTCAAATAGTATGGATCTTATTACAATATATATATCTGATCCAGATCTAGCGGAAAAGCAAAGTTCACAACCCCGATCAGATCAAACCATCCTTTAAACTATTCTATTGGTGTAGGACATTAAATAATGAGGCAGTGTAGTAAGCTTATTGAACGACTCAAATTTCACGACGGGAGAAAATCAATGGAAGGAATAGCTCCAGTATTGGTTTTATACGTCGCTTATACTGCATTCAGAGCTATCACCACCCGCTTGATTTAGCATGGAGAGACCTGATATAGCTGAACTCCTGTACACAGCGCAAACTATGAGACGTATTTAGAAAACCGTTGATAATTATAAACATATACAGTTACAGTAAACCCCTTTAAAAGCCACTAATTAATGAATACAAATAGGTGTACAGCCAAACCTCTCTATAACGGGCACTAAATTGTGTATCTACAACGGCCACTAAATTGTGTTAATTGCTTGGTATTTAGGGAAAGTGACTGCTTAAAGTAAGGTGAAAGTAAAACAGAACGCTCCTATAGGATCGTTCTGTTTTACTTTCACCTTGCTTTAAGCAGCCACCTGTCTTAAACACAAAATACTTGATGTAATTTAGTGCTCGTTATAGAGAGGTTTTATTGTATTTAATACTTATAATGCGGCGAATGAGTTGGCTGTCACTTGCAAACAGTGTAGACCTAGATCAGAGGGCTCCTAGAACTAGAGGGACCATCTGATCAGGTTCTGCACTGTTTGTCATTCATAATCGTCTCATAATTATACTCTGACATACTGAATGAAACCTGTCTTTAAACAGTGATTGGGTATTCCACTGTGAAACTTCGGCATTAACAGGGTTAAATGAAGGAACTTTCTGCGTAACTTTCGTCCTGCATTAAGCTACCACCTGCCTTTAGGACATCTTTTGTCCGTCGGATTTGAGGGGTTTGTACTGTCCATGAACATGGCTGTATTTAATGAGAATATTGTTTTTTATATTTTACTCAGTCGCTGCAAGATAGGGTCTGGCTAAGAAATATGATATTTACAGTAAAACCTCTCTATAACGACCACTAAATTGCGTTAATTCGTTGGTATTTAGGGCATATTGCTGCTTTCATCTTGCTTTAAGCAGTCACCTTCCTTTAGCAAAAATACTTGATGTAATTTAGTAGTTGTTATAGAAAGGTTTTACTGTAATATCTTATCTACTGTCCTGCATATATATACACAGTATGACCTGTCTTAAGCGATCATCAAAAAGAGGTCTTATTATGGGTCCGTAAGGCAGGTAGTAGCTTAATACAGGTCAAATGTAATGCAGAAAGCTCCCATAGGAGCTTTCTGTATTACTTTTTTCCATGCATTAAGCAACCACCTTCTTTTAATACACATATGTTCAATAAATAGAAGTCCGCTTAAGACAGGTTCTACTGTATGCTGCGGAACCTCGATATATCGAACTCGGATAACTGAATCGTCGATATAACCCGAGTTAAAATTTCGGTCACTTCCAATGTTTGTAATACAGAATTGTTGAAAAATTCACCCCTGCACACATCTAGAAAGACTTGCGACCTCCATCAAGCTGTCGCATGTAATATACATGTAGGAGTTTTCAGCATTACTTTCGACCTGCGATAAATCGAGGTTCCACGGTGTATGTATTTGTCTGACAGGAAATCTTGTTAGTACGGATAGAGGATATATGTATATAATATACAGTGCCCCTTCCCTACAACAACCCTCTCAATAACGATTCCCTCCTTGAAACAACGCATGTCACTGTTTCCGAAACAACAAGGCTCCAGAAACAACCTTTTTCTTTATGCCTCCATCAAACCCTTTGTTGTGACCACTCTTTAGAATCGTCACTTTGTGACGATTCTAAAGAGTGGTCATAACATAGGGACCATAGAGGATATATGTATATAATATAACACTAAATCGACCCAATCATTTTTTTTTTACTTTTTAGACCATATAGACCCACGAAATGGTCCCCTATGTTCGTACTCGCTAGAGCGGCCTCTCTTACTTGATTCTAATGAGTACCAGCAAGATGTATGTTAGACATGAAACATTACACATTACGAGGACAATACAGCAGAGCGTGTCCTAAGCGGACATGTACTTATTTAACATTGATTGCTTAACCTTTTCCCTGTTCTATGTTTAGTACAAATTTCAATACCTACTGAATATTCATGGACAAAATAGTTATAATGAAATACTGAAGGTGGAACATTTTAGCGATTTTAGAAAGTAAAGAAACAGATCTTTCAAATTCCACTAGCAAACAGAGCAGACCCTGATCAGACGGCTCCTCTAGGAGCCGTCTGATCTGGGTCTACTCTGTTTGCAAATGCGTGAAAACACGTTTATATGAGGGAAAGGGTTAATGCAGGTCAAGAGTAATGCAGTGTAAGGCAGATGGTAGCTTAATGCAGGTTAAAAAGTAATGCAGAAAGCTCCTATATTACAGACCAAAGATTAGACCTATTTTTAATGACCGCTTACGATAGGTTTTACTGTATGCCCTTTTTGTCTAGAGTTCTGGAATTTTGTGACAGCTGTGACTTATTCTCTGGTGCTTATTTACACAAGAAGAGCATCAGTCTTGTTTTGTTTTGTTTATTTGTTGATCTCTATACGCATTTTTACGCATTTGCAAACATAGTAGACCCAGACCAGACAGCCCATCAGGATCTGATGATTTTGCTTATGATTAATAATATAGATCTGATTAAAATAGTTTCTGCTATGACCAAACATTCATATGTCGTTATAAAAATGATTTAATATTCATGATGTCATTATCCATGCAGTAAAGGGTTAATTGTTAGTCTAATATCCAGTTTATGTTCATAGACGAACTGGCGTCGTCTCCCGGTGGATGCTTGTGGGAGACGAGCTGGAGCGGCGGGGGGGGGGGGGGGGGAAAGAGGATGAGGGGGTGTACATTGAGTAAATTGTCAGACAAACTTGCCTTTATAAACCGAGGTACAGTTGTTGTTGTTCGTCCTTCGATTTCGAAGAAGACCATCCTCATCTCCTCGATCTCTGAGTTACAGTAAAGCCCCCTCTAAACCGGACGTTCGGTTTAGCATATTAATATCGGACTTGGAAACAGATGGCAGCTTAATGCAGGATGAAAGTCATGCAGAAAGCTCCCTAGAAGTTTTCTGCGTGACGTTCACCCTGCATTAAGCTGCTACCTGAAAAGTATCTAAGTTTTCTCGACTAGAATTCCGGTTCGGAGGGGTTTATTGTATTAGATATACAATGTAATACAACATGGGGGCATGTACGCCCCAGTCTCCTCTGCGTTTCTAACTCACGACCGCATGAATTAAAGGCGAATGCCTCACCACTGAGACAATGGGGTCCATTGAAGAACTCTCTTTGTTTATTAACAAGTTCGTTTAACCCATTACCTCATAGGCTATTTTTAGATACAACCTCTTTGAATCAATCTACCGAAAAGGAGCATTAACTAGAGGAAAGGAAACTTCTAGAATTTTGTAGTTTGAAACCATTATGATAAATAGAGCATTTGCTCCTATAGGAGCAAATGCTCTATTTATCACAATGGTTTCACAAAGTGACTTTTACAGAGTCGTCAAAAGTCGTCAATATCAGGGAATGGGTTAAATAGAACCTGTCTTATTATGGTGGGTGGTAGTTTAATACAGGTCAAACTTTTGCCCTGCATGAAGTAATCATCTGCTATTTAATATTCCTATGTTCAATGAATGAATGGCCGCTTAGCTCTACTAAAGTTCATTAACTTACTCAAATATACGGTCGTTTGTGGAATGAATTAGCTTACTTATTTACTTAATGCATATTAATGCAAATCTCCCCCAATATGAATATTAAGTAATCAAATTATTGTATTAAAAATGTAGAATAAAGAAATTTATTACCATGCCAGGTAGTAGATTTGTAACATATAAGCAACCAGGCAGCCCTTTTTATCTGGGGTCTCGCTGTTTTTAAAAGTGTAACCAAGTAAGGGATAAATGGCTGTATACAGTAGAACCTGCCTCAAGCGACATCGAATTGATTGAGCGTAAAAATCTTAAAAAGCATGTGGTTGCTTAACACAGGTCAAAAGTAATGCAAAAAGCTCCTATAGGCTACCACACTGCCCGACAGACCAATAATTAGACCTCTTTTTGACGGTTGCTTAAGACAGATTATACTGTATTACATTTGTAAGTGTTTATCGAGTAGTACATGAACTAATATTTAGAGATTATTGGCGCCCGCGCATTAAGCGCGGCGCCTATATTATGGTCTTACGAATTTTTCAGCTAATGGGAGGAGCAGTCATTTCTGTAACGTTGAACAAATGGAATTTACTTGTTTGTAGCAATATAAATTGTATGTACTGGTCGATTAAGAGTGTAAATAACACATCAGAAGTAATGAAATAAAAATAAGCATTTGTTTGTTATTGTTGCATTAAAAGAAATGAATTGCATTATTGGTACTAAAAAGCTGATCCTTTCGAATTTCCGGTGCAATAGGCTTGCCTAAAAGTCTAGGAAAGTATTACACTTTTTACAGTAAATGAACAGTCCAGTGTGCAGTTTTAGATTTAATGCGGATTAATTCTAAGTTTAGGTATAACGTATATTTGCATTGTAAAGTTTGACCCAATTAAGAGTAAAAATCCTATACTTTTTGATGTATAAATGAATGTCACAAGGTCAGAAAGACCGATTCTATCGCACCGTAATACGGTGACACTAAGGAGTTCGTCTATTAGTACTTATACACATAATGATAACATTTTCATGAAAATTACAAGCACCTCAAGAAATTTTCCGCCCACAATTTACATTATGTCTATTTATGAAAATTTAAAGAAACCTAGCTATATGTTAAGACTTTCTTTCAGTCTTGAAGTATTGATTAATTAAGTTTATGAACGTCATTGTATAAAATATGAAACATGGAGCACATTGGGACCAAAATGAGAGATATATTTATGTCGTGTAATTAGAATTCGGCCTTACTTAGTGCCACGTATGGCATTTTAAACCATTTTCTTTTTCACAGTTAAAGTCCAGATTTGTTGCAAATAGGTGTGTTATATTAAGCTTATCTTATCAGAGTATATTAATATATGAATGAGATTTTACACTGAAAATGATACTATTATTTTCTAAGATTTTATAATGACTGGGCCGTCAATAATCAATTAAAATAATTTATGAAAAACGTGCTAATCATCTACTAAAGCTACAGTTTAAACTATTTCGGTCTTTGATTCATATTTTAAATTCACAGTATTGAAAAGCTTTGGACAAATTCATTATTTAGTTGTTTAACCCTTTACCCAATAGCCTGTTTCTAGTTTTGAAGACATATGACCACTTAAAGCAGGTTGAAAGTAAAGCAGAATGCGCCTTAAGGCGCATTCTGCTTTACTTTCAGCCTGCTTTAAGCTACCACCTACTAGCATATAGAAAATATTTATTATGCAATATGTTCATGACTGTATGAATTTGAACTATTTTCTTCAGCGGAGGAATAAATCAAACACGCTAAAAGCCGCTTCTATCAGGTAAAGGGTTAAGTATAATTATTTCATTGTTTGATAGGCTGTCAATTCCAACAGCAATATGCTGAACTAAACCTTTGAATGATTGCATGATTATATTAAGATAATGCCAATCAGTGTATATTTTCATGTAAACATCTTTCATTTGTCTTCATTGAAAGGGTTAGTGCAGCACATAAGTATCATGATCACTCATATTTCAAGCATTTTTGTTTCACAATAGATTTAAACAAAACCAGTATGGATGTTCTTTATAATCGCGCCCTTTGATGTTTACATCAATGCCTTTCTTGTTATAAACTGTGGGACCTCATCCAATATAGCTTTCCATGGCTGTGTACCGCCTCGTCCAATATAGCTTTCCAGGGCTGAGTACTCGTCCAATAGATTTCAGTACGGGACTCAACATGGTATAATAATGTTTTTAATATTAGTGCATGTAATACATGTACTCGATGAGCACTTTGAATTTTAATATTAAAAACAAAACAAATAATTTCGGACAAACAAATAAATTCAACTTTGACCCCCGACACACCATGTGCTATGTACCAAATTTGAGAGGCATGTCTATGTTGTAGGTTAACTATCTTTTGGTATACGAATACAGTGTCAAACAAATAGTTTTAACCTTTTCCTTAATATGAACGTGTTTTCACGCATATGCAAGCATAGTTGACCTAGATCAGACGGTTCCTATAGGAGACGTCTGATCAGGGTCTGCTCTGTTTGTTATTGGAATGATATGATATGGAATGAAAGATATGTTTCTTTACTTTCAAAAATGGCTACAATATTTCACCTTCATTATTTCATTAGAACTATCTTGTCCATGAATATTCAGTAACCAGTAGGTATTTAAATTTGGACTAAATATAAACAGGGAAAAGGTTAAGTAATTTGACTAAGAAACGCTCAGAGTACTGCGATATACAGTAAAACCTCTCTATAACGACCACTACATTACAGTAACACCTCTCTATAACGACCACTACATTACAGTAAAACCTCTCTATAACGACCACTACATTACAGTAACACCTCTCTATAACGACCACTACATTACAGTAAAACCTCTCTATAACGACCACTACATTACAGTAACACCTCTCTATAACGACCACTACATGTACAGTAAAACCTCTCTATAACGACCACTACATTACAGTAAAACCTCTCTATAACGACAGTAAACCTCTCTATAACGACAGTAAAACCTCTCTATAACGACCACTACATTACAGTAAAACCTCTCTATAACGACCACTACATTACAGTAAAACCTCTCTATAACGACCACTACATTACAGTAACACCTCTCTATAACGACCACTACATTACAGTAAAACCTCTCTATAACGACCACTGAATTACATCAAGTATTTTGTGTTAAAAGCAGGTGGCTGCTTAAAGCAAGGTGAAAGTAAAACAGAACGCTCCTATAGGAGCGTTCTGTTTTACTTTCACCTTGCTTTAAGCAACCTTTAAACACTAATAACTAATTAACACAATTTAGTGGTCGTTATAGAGAGGTTTTACTGTACACTGCATATGAGTTGAGTTCCAAATTCTATGCACTGCATTAACCCCTTCCGTCATAAAAACGCGTTTCACGCTTTTGCAAACAGAGTAGACCCAGATCAGATGGCTCCTGTAGTAATAGATCTGACTTCACATTTTAAACCAATAATAAACCTTCCTGTGCACATATGTCATTTTAAAATCACCTTATAAATGTTCATGATGTCATTATTTCATACAGGGAAAGGGTTGTACCAATTTAGTCACCAGTTTTTATGCAATGTGTTAACTATGCATTAAGGTATCGAACTCCGGGCAATGTGTTGGCATTTAGTTGTAACGTTTCGACAATGAATTCAGCAAGGCATTGTTTTGTTAACTTTTTCCTTCATATAAACACATTTCATGCATTTGCAAAAAGAGTAGACCTATGGGAGCCGTCTGATCAAGGTCTGCTCTGTTTGCTCTTGATTCTACAGTTGTTTGTCAAAGCAAAACAAATACTTGAAAAAAATTACATTATAAAACTTCAGTAAGTAAATATTCATGATGTCATGATTTCTTACATGAATATTGAAACCGGGAACAGGCTTCTACTCGCAACACGTTTTCAGAATGACTAAATATCCAAGTTTTGTATGTAAAATACCAATAGGATCAAAACATATTTTATGGATACACAGCAATATTTATAAGTATAATCATACATACTAAACATATTCCCTCATTTACGGCAATAGTACATAGATAATCCTTTACTCCATAAATACGCCTTTACAAACAGAGTATACCCAGATCAGACGGCTCCTGTAGGAGCCATCTGATCAGGGTCTACTCTGTTTGCCTGTGAAATGATACAGATATTAATGAGTCTACAGTGTCTGCCATACTGAAGTACTCCACTGGTCATAATGCCATTATAAAAACATATTACAAATATCCATGATGTCAATATATCTTACTAAATGTTCGATAGATAAAGGGTTAAACACAAAAATTTTATAACAACAAAGTGTCTCTTCACAAATGCCAGCCTGATCGCCCTTAGCAGAACATTGATTACCCCCATTGTCTCCTACTGATGCCTTCTGGCGCATCTGTAAGAGTCATTTTGAAACCATTGTGATAAATAGAGCATTTGCTCCATAGGAGCAAATGTTCTATTTATCACATTGGTTTCAAATGCAGACAATTCTTATGTTCCAATACATCCTTTACGTACACCGAGTGATGATCCAGGGATCAACTGGTGCCATCTTAAACATATTTTACTAGACAGGGGATCGAACCCGCAGCTTTTTGCTTCGAAAGCAAGCGTTACTGAGTGTTTTACTTCTACAGTAAAACCCCTCTAATGCGACCACCAAAAAAGGGCATAGTTTACAGTGGCAAAGGCAGGTGGTAGCTTAATGCAAGGCGAACGTTATGCAGAAAGCTCCTATAGGAGCTTTCTGTATAACTTTCGTCCTGCATTAAGGAACCACCTGCTTATGAAAACAGCCATGTTTGTTTGTTAAGTGGTCGCATTAGCGGGACTTTACTGTACTTCAACTTCATGATGATCACCTAACATCATCAACTTTCTATGCTGAAGAATATGCCATGTGCATTTCGCAAGGCGGTGTTACATTAAAAATATTGAGAGCTAACTTTCGGGTATGCGCAGACATATCAATTTAAAGCGAACACTCATATACATTCTATTCTTATTGTACCTTATTTTCCTTAGGTAGCTTTCGGCATAACGCTGTCCTGCATTAAGCTAGCACATCGGTTTAGAGGGGCTTTGCTTTACTTTCGATTATGACTCATTTACTAAAAGTGTTTTGGTTACGAAGTTCCGATGCAGTATGTAGGTCACAAATCTAAGCCATGTCGGTCTTTTAGTGCATTTCATAGATTTCAAAGCGTCCATTGATGGAGATTATTGAGCAAATTGGCACTCTGTGAAACAAAGGTACATGGCAGATACAGCTTCGGGCGTGGCACAGTTCTTCTTCTTCCTATTAATGGCCACTATCAACTATCTGATTGTTTTGCCATTATCGAATGCGATACTAAACTTTGGCAGTTATAGTAAATATGGATTAAAATTGATTAAAATATGTACACTGGTTTACATCTACATCATGTCAGCTACACCAGCCTTGAAAGGGGCCAATGATCCTGATTGTGCTATGTCCGGAGGCAAGAATTCAAATTCTTGATAGTGCGTGGGAAGGGGAACTTTCGGTAGGCACTGTTGGTAATATGTATTTGAAATGATAGTTTATGCATGTTCCTGGAGAGTCATCTTGGTGGGATTAGCCTGTTCTTTGTACTGATAGCTACTTTATGGTGTTGATTTTTAAGAACATATTTAGTCTTGCTTCTTTTCTCCTACATTGTAGTGTTTTCCAATATGTGTTTAGCATGTCTATTACACTTGATCTGTTTCCATGTTTGTTGCAAACGTATCTGGCTCCCCTCCGTTGGACCATCTCAAGTGCATGTATGTCCTTCTGTGTATATGGGTCCCATACTGTGGATGCATATTCAACTATCGGTCTTACTAGTGATGTGTGTATGCATTTTGTTTTGCTGTTGTCTAACCGTTATTTAGGTTTCTACATAGAAAGCCACGTGTTGTGTTGGCTTTACCGCATATGCTGTTGATTTGTTTGGACCGACTGAGATCTGGGTTCATGCTTATAAAGCTTTTTAGTTAAGTCTGAGTTCGTTCTCAAGCTTTTGATTGGTCAGATTTGAGCCAAAGGCTCAAATCTGACCAATCAAAAACTTGAGAACGAACTCAGACTCAACTAAAAAGTGTTATAAGCATGAATACAGATGTAATTTGACAGACGATGTATTTTGCGTTGTTCACTGAGTTTAGAATGTGGCCATGTAGTTAGTAGTCGATAGGGTTAGTTTTCTTGCTGATGGTTAGGTTATTACATTTTACAGGGTGAAATATCATTTTCCATTTTACTCCCATGAACATTGACTGATTAGGTCTGACTGTAGGTCTCCCACGTACCTAGACTGTCTAGGTCTGACTGTAGGTCTCCCACGTACCTAGACTGTCTAGGTCTGACTGTAGGCCTCCCATGTACCTAGACTGATTAGGTCTGACTGTAGGTCTCCCACGTACCTAGACTGTCTAGGTCTGACTGTAGGTCTCCCACGTACCTAGACTGTCTAGGTCTGACTGTAGGTCTCCCATGTACCTAGACTGATTAGGTTTGACTTTAGGTCTCCCACGTACCTAGACTGTCTAGGTCTGACTGTAGGTTTCCCACGTACCTAGACTGTCTAGGTCTGACTGTAGGTCTCCCACGTACCTAGACTGTCTAGGTCTGACTGTAGTTCTCCCATGTACCTAGACTGTCTAGGCCTGACTGTAGGTCTCCCATGTACCTAGACTGTCTAGGTCTGATTGTAGGTCTCCCATGTACCTATACTGTCTAGGTCTGACTGTAGGTCTCTCATGTACCTAGACTGTCTAGGCCTGACTGTAGGTATCCCATGTACCTAGACTGTCTAGGTCTGTCTGTAGGTCTCCCATGTACCTAGACTGTCTAGGTCTGATTGTAGGTCTCCCATGTACCTAGACTGTCTAGGTCTGACTGTAGGTCTCCCATGTACCTAGACTGTCTATAGGTCTGTCTATAGGTCCGTCTATCTAATGCATGTTTTAGATGTTAACTTACTGCTCATAATCTGTATATGTGGCAATCCATTTTTAATGAGTTGTTTTGTTAGAGTAGAATGTTTGATATGTCGTTTGTTTTATTAGATTATTAATGGCAACGAATTAAAGTTGTTTACCTTTATCATATCTAATACTGCTGTGAACCACGCCTTTCGATGCGTGGCTACTACATGTATATGTCTTCAATGGGGTAGTGTGAGTCAACGAGTGCATTTTTCTGCCGACGCATTTGTCGTCTGGTAAACAAAACAGTGGTAGCAAAGTGTCGAACATGTTAAATCTTTATAAAATTTCAGACTTCAAAGGTGTTTTAACAGTAAATATCATTTATCTAAGCCTTTTTAACCCTTTACTCCATGAACATTCATGTAAGAAAGTATGACACAATGAAAACCTTATTGAATTAATTATTATAATAGTACATGGACTATTTGCAATTAAGGCTGCTGTGCGGGTGTATTTATCACTTTTAGTGATAGTTTTAGTTTTTTTATATTTCTTGCCTGATTCATGTCAAATTTAAATCACGTGTCGTCACCTTTGTATGAACTCGCGGGGTTCAAAGTTTCCTTGAATCCATCCTAGGAAAAGAACTCGGGCCTAAAAAACATGTTTACCTTTATAGCACTGGAAAACTAGCACCTGCGTGTTCCTGAAATTTCGGTTTGTTTCAATAAAAAAAACCCACATGACATTGTGTGAGACATGTTGTCAACCCTCGAAACAGAATGTCACAGCTCGACTCTGTGTCTGTTTCTCTTTGTGTATCTATCTGTGTCTCTGTCTGTCTCTGTCTGTTTGTCTGTCTGTCTCTCTCTCTCTCTCTGTGTCTCTCTCTGTCACTGTCTCTCTGTCTCTCTCTGTCTCTGTCTGTCTGTCTGTCTGTCTGTCTGTCTCTCCCCCCCTCTCTCTCTCTCTCTCTCTCTCTCTCTCACCCTCGCTCTCTCTTCTAGTCATGAGGTATACTGTATATATATATATCTGATGCATTCACACTCTCTGTGTATCCTCCCCTCTCTCCCTATCTCTCTATTCTATTTCTGTACCAGTCATATGTATACTGTATATCTCTAACTGATGCATTTCCGTCTCTCTGTATGAATATTCGTCGTGATGGCGGATGACAGAATAAGATCGATTGACACCAGGGACACCAATCCTTTCTGCAGAAAGGGTGTCACCTTTGAAACCATTTTGAAAGCAGACAGGAACTTAGTAACTCGGCGTCTTTTCGTAACCACGTACTGGTTCTTTGATTTAACTTCATAGAAATGAAAACTAAGGCAAATAAAGCCCGGAGACATGAAGCAGTCAGCCTTTCCTGCAGACAAACGTTTATCAAACCTTCACAAGTCCATTAACTAGTTCACTCCTCCTGACGCATTTTGACGCCTTCGTAAAGTATTTTTTTAAAAATATCATTGTGATAAATATCACAATGTTTGAAAACTACACCATTCTAAAATTTTCCCTTTCTCAAATAAATACTCCTTTTTGGTAGGTTTGTTCAAAGAGGATAGGGCCCGTATTCATAATGCTCCTAAGGAAAAACTTAAGAAAATTCCGTAGTTTCTTGAATATTCCTTAATCTTATAAAATCAATGCAAATAAATATATTTAAAAGAAATAAAGCTGTGTGTAAAATATACACTTAACCAAATATTCTAGACATCAGTGAATAAAAATTTACTCAATGGTTTTGCTATAAATGTAGACAGAACAGTTCTCCTTAAGTTGTCCTAAGGTTAAGCTATTCCGAAGGAGCTTTATGAGGTCTAAAACTAGGAATGGGTTAAAACCCTGACCTGTTCCTTCACATGTTTTAGAAATGGTTGACTGGATATCAAACAGTGTTGATCCTGATGAGTAGCCGAGTTACTCGGCGACTTATCTAGACCCAAGCTGTGTGCAAATGCCAGTCTAGGTCACCCTTATCATTAGAAGGGTTCGCGTGTTTAACCCTTACCCTCATACAAACGTGTTTTCACGCATTTGCAAACAGAGTAGACCCAGATCAGACGGCTCCTTTAGGAGCCGTCTGATCAGGGTCTGCTCTATTTGCTAATTGAATTTGAAAGCTCTGTTTCTTTACTCTCTAAAATTGGTTCAGTGTTCCATCTTCCATATTTCATTATGACTAGTTTGTTCATGAATTTTCAGTAGGCACTGAAATATAAACATAGAACAGGAAAAAGGTTAAATTGTTAACTCTTTCACTGCCACGTTTTCTCGTATGAAGACTCTGTCGTCTGCTGCAATTTTCAGTTCGATTACTTTTTCTCCTCTTTTTAAAACCATAATCATAGTTTCGAGCCGTTTAGGCCCTGGTGAGATGCCGAGTTACTCGGCACTGTCCCCCCCTTGAGCCAATCTGTTTTGCAAATGTCATCACAGTTTCGCCATTAGCAACGAAATTGTAAAACATCAAATGAATCGAGGTTTCACACATTTGAAGTCATTTTGCGATCAGAACATCAAACGATGTTGACATTTCCATGTCTGTCTTGATGAACTTTTGATAACGATCAGGTGTTAACTTTTAACACGCTGAGCAAAGTCTTCAAAAAAGTGAAAATTGTAATAGTGCGTACTACAATAAATAACACTTCATTTGCTAATGACTTCAGATACTAATGAGGCATTCCTCTCCAGAATTATTATCAGTAACCATATCGTATGCAAAGGCAATCGTATATTTATATGGAGTCCTTTAAATGTTGACCCATTCCCTCATATTGACGACTTTTGACGACTCTGTAAAAGTCACTTTGTGAAACCATTGTGATAAATAGAGCATTTGCTCCTATAGGAGCAAATGCTCTATTCATCACAATGGTTTCAAACTGCAACATTCTAAAAAAATTCTTTTCTCTAGTTAATGCTCCTCTTCGGTAGATTTATTCAAAGGGTCTGTATCTAAAATTAGCCTATGAGGTAATGGGTCCAAAATAGCTTGCGGTAAAACTATAATGTCAGCCCAACTTTGGATCTGATACAGGTTTCACTACTTCTGATTTGATAATTTTGTTTCAGAAACTATTGTGTCGAACAGTTTGGATCCTGACGAGACGCCGAGTTACTCGGCGTCTCATCTGGATCCAAGCTGTTTGCACATACGAGTCGGTCGCGAACGGCGGAATAATGGTTTACCTTCAGCACTATACGAGCGAATGTGTCATTAACTTGAGAACAATTTGGATCCTGAAGAGACGCCGAGCAATTCGACGTTTCATTAGTATAAAACACAGTATTGATCAGAGCAACAAATAAAATACTAAAATCGTCCATTTTCCACCAAACACTATGTTGTGACCACTCTTTAGAATCGTCTCTTCGAGACGATTCTAAAGAGTGGTCACAACATAAAGTTTGGTGGAGAGGTAAAGAAGTTATTCTTGAAAATGTTTTAATTTACGCATCTTATCTGGAGCTCTGATAACTGTTTGACTGTACTACTTGAAAACCAAAATATTGCTTATGTTTTAAATACGAAACATATCAAGATTTGATCTGAAGAAACTTTACTCGGCAGGTTAAAGGTAAAATCATGACAGTAAGTTCCTATTACTAATGATGGTGTTTTAATGAGTTTGTTGCGTTTTAGCTAGAAGTCTCCGAAAAGAGTCATGTATCCTTGAACCAGAAAGTGTAATGTGTCGCCATCGTGTCTCCTTTTTACCCACAAGGCCCCTTCTTCATCTTCTTCATTCTCCCTTTTGCTTTTTCCGCTAATGTCCCATTCCTACGGTCATCCTTCTCCGTTCTTTAACATGTTTTCTCCAATGCCCAATTTACATTTATATCTTTTCTCCAATACCCGATCCTGCTTTCATCCCTCATTGTTGCCATTGAATGCCATTTCCTACCAACATACCTCATAATTTCCTCAATACTATTTCCTGCGGTACCTTCATCCCTCATATTTTCCCCAATGCTACTTCCTGCCTTTATCCCTCATTATATCTACCCAAATACCACTTCCTACCTTCACACCTCGTTATATTTCCCACAATGCCACTTTCTACCTTCATCCCTCGCTATATTCCCACAATGCCACTTCCTACCTTCATACCTCGCTATAGTTCACACAATGCCACTTCCTACCTTCATACCTCGCTATATTTCACACAATGCCACTTCCTACCTTCATACCTCGCTATGTTTCACACAATGCCACTTCCTACCTTCATACCTCGCTATATTTCACACAATGCAACCCCCTACCTTCATGTCTCGCTATATTTCAAACAATGCCACTTCCTACCTTCATGCCTTATAATATGTTCTCAAATGCCTCTTCCTACTTTCACCCCTCATTATATTCCCGCAATACCACTTCCTGCCTTTATCCTTTATTATAGCCCCCAGTGCCACTTCCTACCTTGATCCCTCATTATATTCTCGCATTACCACGTCCTACCGTCTTATTTCCTATGCCACTTCATACCATCACCCTCCTTTTATTTTTTCCCAATGTCACTTCTTACCTTCACCTTGTTTTATTCAACAAATACTTCTTTTTATCTTTACCACCATGAGCATTGCTGGCTATGTGCAAATGTGCATGGTAACCGAATGATGGCATCGAATTAGTCGAAATTTAGATATCTTTCGAGTTAGCTGAAAATTACTATGTCGGGATATTTCGGTACTCCGAATTGATTGGATACGAAAATTATATCCATATTATGTGTTTTTATACCACACAGATTATTGTAGCGTGACACTTCTTTTTTCTTCATAGATCAGAGATGTCTGGTTGTTACAAAATGTGTTGCAAAATACATATACATCATCTATACCTTTTGTCTTTTTTCGTTTGGGGGACATCCTCTAATGGAACTAGTTACAATTACGTCTTATTCACAATGATATATGATTCTTAACCTTGTCGCTGCTAAGCAATGTATCACTTGGTTTAATTTTTAATTACATTTCCTTTATTTCTATAAATTTACAATTGAATTTTCCTCATTTGTCACCGTAAACTAGTCCCGCAACTGGAGCGATTTTTCTTTAACCCATTCCCTCATATTGACGACTTTTGACGACTCTGTAAAAGTCACCTTGTGAAACCATTGTGATAAATAGAGCATTTGCTCCTATAGAAGCAAATGCTCTATTTATCACAATGGTTTCAAACTACAAAATTTTCTCTAGTTCGTGCTCCTTTTTGGTAGATTTATTCAAAGAGGTTGGCTCTAAAAATAGCCTATCAGGTAAAGGGTTAAAATCAAAATGGTTTGCCTAAGACTATTTATTATTTTCCAAATTTGATTGAAATCAGAGTAAGAGTTGTATACATGAAGATCGAACGAAATTGTTTGAAAAACGTTGGTGGATAACCGTCTAAAATATCTGTGTGACAATTTTGTTAATATGTTATATAATGCTGGTTTGGGGTGTATGTTGCTTGAAGAAAAGGTTGAACGGACGAACGACGGACAACAGACAACGAGTAGTCCTAATTACTCACATTCGGCACATTTTGTCCAGGTGAGCTAAATTACAATACTTCCATGTGCTGCTCATTCCTCTGCATACATAGGTAAACTATGTAAGGCAATAATTTATTATTCTATGTGTGGCATATTGCATTGCACCACGACCGCGACATCTATAAGGAGATGATACGGTGTGTAATCATTGCATTGTACCACAACCGCAAACTTTTATAAAGCGATGAACCAGTGTGTATTGCATCACTACGCAAACATGTATGAATTAATGATTAAGTGTGTATTATGTAGCCCTTGTATTGCACCGTTACACTACTATGTATAACACAATAATCTATGATGTATGTACACAATTATGTCAAGCAATAGGTAGCTATGTTGCCCATTAAATTATTCGCTGTACAAGTACACAACTATATTTGTGTTGACCTCTGTACTGTGTTGTCCATTGCTCTTGACTCACTACCAGAACTTTGCACTGCATCAAGAAACCAATATATTTCGACATGTTGTCCAATACACTGCACAAACAATACTTCGATGTGCTATCCATTAGACACACTGCATCTAAAGGCAAACATGCACAAAGCAAAACTTGGATGTGTAGAAGAGACTTATATGTGTTGTACATTGCACTGCATGTAGAAAGCAATACTTCGGCCTGTTGTCCATTGTACTGCATCACCACGCAGACATCGCCTGCATCCACATGTAAACATACAGAAGGCGATATGCTTCGACGTGTTGCCGATTGCACTAGAACAAAACCCCGCTAATGCGACCACTTAATGAATAAATATGGGTGTCTTTATAAGCAGGTGGCTGCTTAATGCAGGACAAAAGCAATGCAGAAAGCTCCTCTAGGAGCTCTGCATTACTTGTGTCCTGCATTAAGCTACCATCTGCATCTAGCACCCAGAATTATACCTATTTTAGGTGGTCGCATTAGCGGAACTTTACTGTACAACATATGGCAAAGATGCAAAAAGCAATATCTCGATGCGTTGCCTGTCGCACTGTATCAGTAGGCCAACATGCAGAAAACAATACATCGAATCGATGCGTTGTCTGTCGCACTGTATCAGTAGGCCAACATGCAGAAAACAATACATCGATGCGTTGTCTGTCGCACTGTATCAGTAGGCCAACATGCAGAAAACAATACATCGATGCGTTACCTGTCGCACTGTATCAGTAGGCCAACATGCAGAAAGCAATACTTCTATGTGTTGTCTATTGCATTGTATCAGTAGGTGAATATGCAGAAAGCAGCACTTCGATGTGTTGTCCATTGTATTGCATCAAATGAACATGCAGAAAGCAAAACTTCGATTTTTATCCATTGCATTGCATATAGAAAGCAATACTCCGACGCCTTGTCCATTGCACTGCATCAACACGCAAACATTGACTGCATCAACACGCAAACATCGATACGTAAACATGCAGAAAACAATATATTCCGTTGCATTGACCATTAAACAGCATCAACATGCAAACATGCAGAAAACAATACTTCGATGTGTTGTCCATTAAACAGCATCAACATGCAAACATGCAGAAAACAATACTTCGATGTGTTGTCCATTAAACAGCATCAACATGCAAACATGCAGAAAACAATACTTCGATGTGTTGACCATTAAACAGCATCAACATGCAAACATGCAGAAAACAATACTTCGATGTGTTGTCCATTAAACTGCATCAATAGGCAAACATGCCGAAAGTAATTTTTTTGTCTTTCTCATTACATTGCGGCTCATTTTGGATTCCCTTGGCAATCTAAACGTGACATAGTCGCTAATTTCATTTTCAAAACTAGAACGATAGACTAATACTAAACTTGTATCCCACTAACCCCAACCTGACTCGCATTTGCAAACAGCTTGGACCTAGATACGCCGAGTAACATGGCGTCTCATCTATATCCAAGTTGTTTGACACTTGGTCAATAGTTCTTCAAAAGCCTCTGTCATGAAACTTGGTCAATACACTCGTAAAAGTTTGATCGAATCGGAAGTAGTCAAATTTTAACGAATCCTAATTTGAGCAGGCATCGCTTTTTCACAGTGTGGTAAGGGCTAAAGGACTGACAATGTTAATATCTACAGGACATTGGTCAAATTTCCGAAATTCCTGACATATCCAGCTTTATTAACAGTTGCTGTACGTACAAGTTTTCTTTTAAAAAAAGGAGGAGATAGATCGTTGAGGTTGTTGGTATCAGAGGTCCAGATAAGATGCGTAAAATTGAAAACATTTTCAAGAACAATTTCTTTATTTTCTCCACCAAACCCTATGTTATGGCCACTCTTTAGAATCGTCTCGAAGAGACGATTGTAAAGAGTGGTCACAACATAGGGTTTGTAGGAGAAATGACGATTTTAGTAATTGAGTATGCACCTTTATCTGTTGCTCCGTGTTATTCTTCGAATTTCTACTCTTCAATGTTATTTTGCTAGTGTTCTAAACCCGCTGTGAAAACAATAATGTCTGCTCAAATTTGGATCTGATCCATTTTGACAACGTCTAATGCGATTAACCAATTCTACCCTCTTGGACCATTTTTAGAAAAAGAAAAACCTTTTGGAATAAATCTACCGAAAAGGAGCGTTTACTAGAAAAATGATATTTTAGAATTGTGTCCCTTGAAACCATTGTGATAAATAGAGCATTAGCTCCATGGAAGCAAATGCTCTATTTATCACAAAGGTTTCAAAGATATATATTTTACAGACGCGTCAAAACGCGCCAGTTGGAGGGAATGGGTTAAATTTTGAGGCAATAGTATCACTAGTATTGACCATGTTACATTAAACAGCTTAGATCCTAGTGAGACGTCGATAAAGCTTTTGAGATACTATTGACTGAGTGTCAAACAACTTAGATCCTGATGAGACGTCGATCTAGATCCAAGCAAATGTGAGTCAGTTTGCTGATAGCAAAGAAATGATCAACTTTAACCCCTTCCGTTTGCACATGCGTTACATGCAGTAAAAATCCCTAAAATGAACATTTATGGATGAAGATAGTTGTCTTTATAAGCAAGTGGTTGCTTATGTAGGGCGAAAGAACAGCAGAAAGCGCCTGCATAAACTTTCTGCATAACTTTCGTCCTCCATTAAGCTACCACCTGCATTTAAAACCCAGAATTAGACCTATTTTCGATGGTCGCATTAGAGGGGTGTTACACTATGTATAAAAGGTCCCGTGAATTAAAAATATTTGTTTTCCTGTCCCCTGTCTAACGATGGAGTAAACATTCTTACAGTTGCGAAGCAATACATTGAATAACTCATTACAGGGCGAGTATTAGTTAACTCGTTCAAGTCTATATTTTGAATGAATCCAGTTTTTTTTTTATTGTGAAGGCTGTTACTACATGTACAAGAAATTGTCGGTGCTACCTTTATACACATGCAGAACAAAGGCAATGCGGAAAGTTCCTATATGAACTTTCCTCACTAAGTTTGCTCTGTGTTAAACAAAAAATGTGTTGTTGTATAAATCAAATACCATTACTAAGAAGAAGACAGCTTAAATGGTGGAACTTTCGACCATCTGTTTTGTTAAAACTACTTTATTCGGACGAGCTTTCTCTTATCATCGTGTTATGTTCGCCGATTCAGACATATTGTCATAAAATATGAAGGCGCAAACGACTCGATAAAACCTGTTTACGGCTTCATGTTACACGTTCGACTCAATGAAAATAATGCCCGTAGTGGTTGTATAAGGTCAAGTGAAAACTGAAGAGAATAATGATGTTTAAAGAGAGTAATATAGAAGAATTCTATACGTACCAATAAACTCCCCCCCCAAAAAAAACAACCCAACAAAACAACAAAACAAAAAACACCATAAACAACCAAAAAACCCAACACCCAAACAACAACAACTACAAGAAACAAATAAACAACAACATTAAACCAACCAAACAAAAACAAAACAACAATCGAACAAAAAAACAGACAAAAGGGAGAAACAGACAAACAAATAGCTTCCAGGGACCGCTGTAATCAGAGTTGTACTCTTTGCATATTTATACCCCAACAAAGGAAGGTATTTTTTGTGGGGGGGGGGGGGATACTGGAGTCACCATGTCCGTCCGTCCATTCGTCTGTTCGTCCGTCCGACCGGCTTGTCCGGATCATAACTTTCAAAATATAAAAGCTATTGACTTCAAATATCATATACAGATAGACCACATTGACCGCAAGAGCAGTGCACAGGTTCGTAACTATGTCTTCAGTATTTTTGGAGTTATTGCCCTTTGTTATTTTCTCAAAATCCGGCTTGTCCGGGAATTACTTTCAATGTATGAACGCTATTGACTTCAAACTTCATATACAGATAGAACACATTGACCATAGGTACAGTGCACAAGGCCCATAACTCTGTATTCAGTATTTTTTGAGTTATCGCCCTTTGTTATTTTTCGCAAAATCCGTCTTGGCCGGATCAAAACTTTCAATCTATAAAAGCTATTTGCTTCAAACTTCATATACAGATAGAGCACATTGACCACAAGCCCAGTGCACATGCCACAAGGTCCATAACTCTGTCTTCAGTATTTTTGAGTTATTGTCCTTTGTTATTTTTGTCAAAATCTGGCTTGTTTTAATAAAAAAAAATCCGCAGCTTTTCTCTGTCATACCTCAACATAACTTTTTTTTAAATTTTGCAGTATTGTTGAATACCATCTGAAGTTCTGCACCTGCGATAAAGGTTTTGATTTGTCGCTTCGTGCATAAATGAATAATCTCCCTTTTCGTAATGGAACAAATGAAAATTTAGCGGCCGGGAGCTTTATTTCTATAACCCCATCTCTGTGTCAAATGTGCTAGTGGGGGTATTCATCACCTTAAGTGATAGTTCTAGTGTTTAATAAAATAAGTATGTCACATCGACAAGTGAATTCTTGTAGAAACGCCCCTTTAACCATTTCCCACATATTACATGTTTATAAATGTGTTTTCATGCATTTGCAAACAGAGTAGACCCTGATAAGACGGTCCTATCGGAGCCGTCTGATCAGGGTCTACACTATTTGCTAATGGAATTTAATAGATCTTGTTTCTTTACTTTCTAAAATGACTACAGCGTTCCATCTTCCCTACTTCATTATTACTAGTTTGTCCATGAATATTCAGTAGGTATTGACATTTGGAATAAACAGAGAAAGGGTTAAATGAAAATTTGATTGATTCGTAATACATATTTGAGCAAGTTCACTCAAAAAACTAGGATGATATGGGTTTGGCATAAGATTTTCTATGGATTACAAGTAAAACTGAAAATGGAAGTCGGAATTTGTATTATAGAAGAGTTTGGTTTAGGACACTGAGACACTGAATTGGATGAGTTAGGTATAGGTTACAACGACACTGAATTAGATGAGATGGGTCTAGGGACACTGCAACACTGAATGGGATGGGTTGGGTCTAGGACACTACGACAATGAATTGGATGGGTTGGGTCAGGGACATTGCGACACTGAGTTGGATGGGTTGGGTCAAGAACAATACGACACTGAATTGGATGGGTAGGGTCAAGGACATTTCGACTCTGAATTTGATTGGTTGGGTCAAGGACATAACGACACTGAATTGAATTGGATAGTTCTAGGACACTGCGACACTGAATAGTGAACTGGATGGGTTTTTAGAGACGCTGAGACACTGAATTGGATGGGTTGCTTCTAGGGCACTGCGACACTTGAATAGTGAATTGGGTGGTTGGTTTAGGACAGTATGACACTGAATTAGATGGGAGGGGTCTAGAGACACTGCGTCACTGAATTGGATAGGTTGGGTCAAGGACATTGCGACACTGAATTGGATGGGATAGTTCTAGGGGCACTGTGTCACTGAATTGGATGGGTTCGGTTTAGAGCACTGCAATACTGAACTGCATGGGTTGGGTAAATCCATATAACACAGTTATAGCCATGCTATATAAAAATACTTTATGTATAAATATAGATATGTGGCACATGTGACCTATGATATATAGGCCTACAGGGCTCCAGATAAGATGCGTGAATTTAAACACTTTAAGCAATAACTCCTTTATTTCTCCTCCAAACCCTATACTATCTCGAAGGGACGCTTCTAAAGAGTGATTACAGTAAATGGTTTTGGTAGAGAAATGACGATTTAACTATTTGCACTGGGGGCTAACTACGTATTATTATCAAAATGTTTTGCTACGACAATTTATATGAGTATTTTAATAGATTTGTTTTCCTACGAAGGCAACTTTGTTATCGTAGGAAAACATTTCCCAATTAATACACTGGCTTCGTAGGAAAACAAATCTATTAAAAAACCTTATAAATTGTCGAAGCAAAACATTTGATAATAATACGTAGTTGGCTCCCAGTGATTTGGGTATGCACCTTTATCTGTCGCTATGTCATACAGTAAAACAAATCATCTAAAGTGACTACTACATATGATTGAACATAGATGGCTTTAAAAGCAGATGGTAGCTGAATGCAGGATGAAGTGATGCAGAAAACTCTTGCGGGAGCTTATTGCATAGCTTTCGTCCTGCATTGAGCTACTACCTGCCTTTAAGACCCAGCATTATTTGTTTTGGACGGTGGCGTTGTAGGTTTTTTTTACCGTATTGTTTTTTATAAAGACTTTGGTATACGCTAAGCCTTTCATACTTACAAGAAGATTTCTTTCAGTACTCTATACATGTCTTGTCCATTGTCTCTCACACCTCCCTCAACTTTATTTATTTGTTTCATTTTCAGGGATAAATAAAACTCCGACCGTACGTCGGTTCCAATACAGTCGTGTTCTGATGGAAGCGGCGCGAATCTGCGGGGGTTTCCCTTGCTAGGACGGTTCCAATACTACCGGTATCGATCCAGGGGTTGTTTGCTTCTACTAGCCAATAGTGTTTTATTCCCAGTGAATCGAGTATACGTGAGAACCTAGACCTTCCGCTATAGCTCTGGTCTCGAGAAAATTTTGTCTGGTTATGTTTTAGCAGAAAAAAGTATCATACACACACACGGTGGAATTTGTTTCAAACCATGGATATCTCCCGCGGATATGGAATTATCGCCATGGAGGTACGTGCTTCATATAGTCAATTGTATTTGTCTTTGTAGTTAGGCACTGCCTGTGAGGATTCTATTTCAGCTGAAATGGGATGTAGCGAGTTTGTGGATCAACTAGAAAGACTCGGCATCAAGCTGATCCTGTGCATATTGATAAATTATGCGTGTTTGTTGTTTTTCCTTTATCGCCGTATTTGTTTGTATAGATCTACTAATTCCATGCGGGTTGTTTTAGATGCGGGCGGTTGTAAAATAAGGGAATTAAAATAGCTCAAAGCGGTGTGTATATTCGAAGAAGCGTATCCGCATTGAAATCGATAAATCTGGTCATTGAGAAAATACTCACGTATAAAACACGCTACAATATGATAATATATGCTTGTTAAACAGTCAAAATGGGGGAAACCTGTACTCTATGATAATATATGCCTGTCAAATAATTGAAAATGGAAAAAAACACTACTCTATGATAATATATGCCTGTCAAATAATCAAAATGGAGAATCCACTGCACTATGATAATATATGCTTGTCAAAGAGTCCAAATGGAGAAAACACTATGCTATGTTAGATATGCTTGTCAAACAATTAAAAATGGTGATATATGCTTGTCAAACAGTCAAAATGGAGTAACCACTATACAGTAAAAGCTCTCTAAACCGGGCGTTTAGTTTTAATGCTGGTCTGCAAGACAGGTGGCAGCTTAATGCAGGGTGAAAGTCATGCAGAAAGCTCTTAGATGAGCTTTCTGCATGCCTTTCACCCTACATTAAGCAGCCACCTGCCTAAATTATCTAAATTCTTCTCTACTAGAATTCCGGTTTAAATTGTTTTACTGTAGTACAGTAAAACCTCTCTATAACGACCACTAAATCGTGTTAATGTTTATTAGTTGGTATTTTGGGCAGGTGGCTGCTTAAAGCAAGGTGAAAGTAAAACAGAACGCTCCTATAGGAGCGTTCTGTTTTACTATCACCTTGCTTTAAGCATCCACCTGCCTTTAACACAAAATACTTGATGTAATTTAGTGGCCGTTATAGAGAGGTTTTACTGTATTATGTCAAATCGTCAACATAGTAAATTATGCTTGACATAAAAGAGAAACCACAATACTTAACTAATATATACTTGTCAAACAATCAAACAATGGAAATAATGTATGCTTGTCAAACAGTCAGAATGGATAAATAATTAACACGGTAGAGTCTTGCTAAAGCGACTACATGGCGTATTAACACAGGAGACTGTAAGAGGGGGTGTTTTTAATGCAGGGCCAAAGTGATACAGAAGGCTCCTACTGGAGCTTTCTGTATCACTTTCGTCTCGCATTAGGCTATCATCTGTTTTAAAAATCCAAAATTCTACTCTTTTGAGTTGTATCAACTAGCTGGCTTGAAAAGATATGTTCAATATTGGTTTAACTCTCTACTCCATTAATACGCTTGTTCACGCATTTGCAAACAGAGTAGATCCTGATCAGATAACTCCGGTAGGCTCAAGAGGATCTGCTCTGTTTGTTTATTATATACTAAAGATCTGATTATACGATAACTGCAATGACCAATTGGTGGTGACTTTATGCAGGAAAGCAGGTTATGAATTAAGCTCCTAAAAGAGCTTTCTGTATATATATACCTTTCCCTCATATTTATTGAAATGTGTTTTCACGCATTTGCAAATAAAGAAGACACAGATCAGACGGCTCCTATAGGAGCCGTCTGATCAGGGTCTGTTCTGTTTGATAATGAAGTTTGGTAGACCTGTTTCTTTAGTTTCTAAAAATGGCTAAAATGTTTTACCTTTCATACTTCATTACAACTATTCTGTCCACGAATATTCAGTATGTATTGAAAATTGGAATAACCATAAAACAGGGAAACGGTTCATCAATAAGATGTAACTAAGCCCGTCGCCCCATATATACATGAGCTCTTTACATAGCTTTCGTCCTGCATTAAGCTACCACCTGTCTGTAAGACCAAGACCAGGAATTAGACACTTTTTTGGTGGTCTCATTAACTCTTTACTCCATAAATAACCTTTCTATGTCATTGCAAACAGAGTAGATCCAGATCAGCAGGGTAGATCCAGCTCCTATAGGAGCCGCCTGACCAGGGTCAGGGTCTGCTTATATATAATATATAGCTTCGTCCCCTGACCAAACTATCCTTTGTTCATACGCCCTTATAAATTACGAATCTAATTAATATTTATGACGTCATTATTTTAGACATACATATTCATAAATTCAAATTTGCAAACAGCTTGTATCTCGACGAGACGCCGCGGTACACATGGTCCTATAGGAGCCGTCTTATCAGGGTCTGCTCTATTTGCTAATGGCATTTGGTAGATCTTTATTTTCTTCTTTCTAAAATGGCTACACTGTTCCTACATCTTCCTATTTCATTATTACCATTTTGTCCATGAATATTCAGTGGGTATTGAAATTGGTAATAAACATAGACAAGGGAAAGGGTTAAGCTTTTTGATTCTCGGTTAACCCTTACAGTGCGGGACACGAGTCACTAATGTCCGTTGCAAACAGTGTAGACCCAGATGAGAGGGCTCCTAGAGGAGCCCTCTCATCAGGGTCTGCACTGTTTGTTATTTTGCACTTTGCTTTAGAAAACATCCCTAAGTATTCATAATAAGCTTGACCTATTTGATATTTGGAATATTCCATTTGAAAATTCAGCGTTGTAAGGGTTAATAGTTTCTTATCTGTTTGATCGAATCGGATGTAGCCCTTTCCCTGTTTCAGATTTCAATACCTACTGAATATTCATCGAAAAACTAGTTACAGCGAAATATGCCATTTTAGAAAGTAAAGAAACAGATCTTTCAACCACCATTACCAAACAGAGCAGACCCTGATCAGACGGCTCCTGTAGGAGCCGTCTGATCTGGGTCTACTCTGTTTGCAAGTGCTTGAAAACAACGTTTATATGAAGAAAAGGGGTAGTCAAAATGCCCCATATCAAACTTTGACAAAACATTAGTGGGATAAGGATTACATGTAAGTAGTTTCAATACTCGGCAGGTATTCCGATTTTACAAATTAAATGTAAAGTGTTCTCTAGACTGTGTTGGATACGTTTTTAATAAGATTTATATCCCAGAAAACTAGGTACAGTGAGCGTTTGGGAAAACAGGTGGGTATACTTGAGCCAGTTTCTGAAAAAAGAGCGATCATATTTCATTATAAACAGTGTAGATCCAGATCAGACATGTCTATGATCAAGTTACTAATCAGGTATATGCTGAATTGAAATACAGTAAAACACATCTATAAAGCAACCGCCAAACAGAGGTATACATATAGATTTTAAAGACAGGTGGTAGCTTAATGCAGGGTGAAAGAAAGGCAGAAAGCTCTTGCGTGAGTTTTCTGCATTACTTTCATCCTACAATATGACTTTAATTAGTTACATAAGTGACAAACAGTATAGATCATGGTCAGATCCAGCACTAAAACCATTTCTCCAGACAGCGACTCATGTCAAACGCAGAGAAAAATCATTATTTGATCAGGATACAGTATCTTAACAAACACATCAGGCTTACAATATACAGTAACACCCCGCTAATGCGACCACCTAAAAGATGTATAATTCTGGGTTCTAGATGCAGGTGGTAGCTTAATGCAGGGCAGAAGTAATGCAGAAAGCTCCTAGAGGAGCTTTCTGCATTACTTCTGTCTTGCATTAAGCAACTCTATAGTTAAATGGGATATTCAACTCTAAATGGACTCTATACTTAAACACAGATGGGCTATTCCACACTAAGTGGACTCTAGTTAAACACATATGGGCTATTCCACTCTGAGTGGACTCTATAGTTAAACACAGATGGACTATTATTATTTAGGGTTGAAAGGGTTACGGTTTTGAAAAAGGCACAGTTTAACTGTGAAGTAATCCAGAGGTCCAAATTAGACATGTAAATGAAAACATTTCTAAGAATAACGTCTGTATTTCTCTACCAAACCCTATGTTGTGACCAATCTTTAGAATCGTCTCGAAGAGACGATTCTAAAGAGTGGTCACAACATAGGGTTTTGTGGAGAAATGACGATTTTAGTACTTTAGTACGCACGTTTATCCGTTGCTCTGGTAACCAATTATATCAGGAGTAGACCTTAATCCTTACCCTGATGTAAAATCAACGTATGCTCAAATTCTGATATTTTTGTATTTTTTACCTACTCATCAATTTTTCGAGAAACTATTGACCGAGTATCAAACATCTTGGATCCTGATTAGACGCCGAGTTACTCGGCGTCTCATCTGGATCCAAGATGTTTGCAAAAGCCAGTCAGGTCGCACTTAGCGGAATAATTGTTAATGCTAGTTTTATATCGACCGTTTCAATTTACGCAAAAACTTCCCCCAGGCCTAAAATTCCACTATTCTGCTATTATCCGCAGTATGATTTCTAATCGCTTCATTATACACAATATATCCCCGTTTTTCTTGATCGAATCGCCCAACATGTGTATCTTGAATAAATATTCTTCTTTTTTCATTTAAACGAGTGTTTTAACAATATACTGGACTCTTACCCTCGGACATAAGCCATATGAACATTACGTAATTTTCGTTAACGAAAACTATGTCTGTTTCAAATCTCAGAGTTTTCTTCATCTCTACAATTTACAAACTCGGTTAGAGTATTACACTGTGATGATTCTGACGAGACACGGACTTATTCGGCGTTTAGTTTGGATCCAGATCATTTACAAACGTGGAAACGATTTCATTCCACAGTGTGGAATGAGTTTACCCTTTACTCCATATACATGTATACTCCGTTGACCTTTACAAATAGAATTGATCCAGATCAGATAGCCCCTGCTGGAGCCCTTTTAATCGGGTTTTACTATGTTTGCTTATAGAAGGTCAAAGGTTCCTGTATTCATATGTGGTTATAAAAAACCAGATTATAAATATTCATGAAGTCAGTATTTATTCATTGAGTAAAGGATTTACCATTCCAAAGTTTCAGCACTATTACAAAGTTCCAGATAAGATGCTTAAATCCAAACATTTTCAAGAATAATTCCTTTATTTCTCCACCAAACCCTATACTATGACCACTCTTCGAGACGATTCTAAAGAGTGGTCACAGTATAGGGCTTGGTGGAGAAATGACGATTTTAGTATTTGGGTACGCACTCTTAAATTGACACATTTCCAAGTATAACTTCTTTATTTCTCCACCGAACCCTATGTTGTGACCACTCTTTAGAATCGACTCTTCGAGACGATTCTAAAGAGTGGTCACAACATAGGGTTTGGTGGAGAAACGACGATTTTAGTATTTGGGTACGCACCTTTATCTGTAGCTCTGTACTAGTCTAAGTTACGTGTCGTGCGCTACATTTTCCTCCATTACTTTTTTAAATGGTAGAGTCTGAGAGTGAAACAGTTTGGATCCTAATGAGGTTTCGAGTTACAAGTTACCCGGCGTCTTATTAGAATACGAACTGTTCGTAAATGTCAATACAATTATGTCCATGGTTTTAATTTTTTTTAACTCATTACCCCATAGGCTATTTTAAGACATATTACCATATAGGCTATTTAAGCCCCAACCTCTTTAAACAAATCTAATGAAAAGGAACATTTACCAGAAAAAAGGAAAACTGTGTAGTTTTTGAAACATTTGTGATAAATAGAGCATTTGCTTCTATGGTGCCGATGCTCATTGTATCGAAATGGTTTCATAAAGTGACTTTTACAGTGGCGTCAAAAGGCGTCAATATGAGGGAATGGGTTAACCCTTTCCCTGTTTAATATTCCTGAATATTTATGTGAATAAGAATAAGTTTTATTATGGCATAATTATATACAGGATTTTGCAGCACGAGTAGTGGCTCACGTGTCATAAATTAATATAATTAATATTCATGGTGTAATTATTTCTTACATGAATATTCCTTGAGTAAAGGATTAGATAGCGATAATGATACATACATTAATATTCGGATTAGCGAGGTGCTTGCGTATCTGTAGTTCGAGCAGACATCGGTTTGGATAGGAGACGAGGAGAATAGTTTTACTTATTATCCCTAAAATACGCCCCCTGAGCAGAACATTTTAAAAAAGGAGATTCTTGTATTATGTACACAGGTGGTTGCTATATACAGAATGAAAGGAATGCAGAAAGCTCCTATTGGAGCTTTCTGCATTTCTTTCAGTCTGTATTAAGCTACTGCCTTTATTATCAAAACCTATTTCTCTTATTATGCAGAGTTTTAGTTGTTTTAATCAGCGTTAGTTGTTCCTCCAGTAAGAGGGCGTCTATTAAAGTGGGGGCGTCATTATGGAGAATATGGTATATCCTCCTCGCCATCCACCGACAAATCTCTATTGTATAGCATGTTGAAATTGCTGATAAATATTTCAGTAGATTTTATGTTGTAGTTTTTTCAGTATTGCAATAAAGTAAAGATGTTCTGTTAATACAGTGATACCTGTCTATATTAGAATATCGCTAATCCGAATCTCGATAATCTGAAATTCTCTAAACCGAACTGTTAGTAATGAAGAACTGTTTAGGTAGGTGATTGCTTGATTCAGGGTGAAAGTCATGCAAGTTCCCTGGCTTAAAGAACGATAATTAACTAAGTTGAAGTGTCAGATAAGCCAAGTTGTACTATTTGAGTTTTCGGATAAACGAAGCTCCACTATTTGAGTTTTCGGATGAGCGAAGTTCCACTATTTGAGTTTTCGGATAAGCGAAGTTTTACTGTTTGAATTTTCGGGTTAGCGGGGTATCACTGTATATAATAACGATCGCTCTTGTATTCTTGTATTCTAAAAGCTTTTTAAAAACCTTTGGATGCTGGAAACTTAATTTACTGACAATTGTAAACTTTGCAGACCCAGATCAGGAACCTTCTGATCTAGGTCTGCGTTGTTTGCCATTCAAAGTCTCTTTCATACAGAACGGACTCGGTCGTTAAACACAGCAATGGGCCATTTCACTTTGAATATTAGTTGCACTCAAAGGACTATTTCACTTTGAATGTTCAGCATTTAAAGGAATCATTCAGTAGCAATTTAATATATATGCATGAACGGTTCACGAAGCATGAAACGGGCATTTCAAAAGTACAAAATCCATATTTACTCTCAGATAAGTATGTTTAATTATACGGCCGCCATTTTCGAATACACTCTTAACCGGGTGTTCAATTTTGTATAAATATCCGTCTTGGAGACAGATGGCAGCTTAATGCAGGATAAAAGTAATGCAGAAAGCTCCTTTAGAGGAGGTTTCTACATGGCTTTCACCATTAAGCAGCCACCTGCCTAAAAAGTATCAAAATTCTTCTCTTCTAGAATTTCGGTTAAGAAGAGTTTTACTGTATACGACCAACTTTGAAACAGTGATGATCTAGATGTGACGCGGATAAACTAGCCGACTCCTCCTGAGAAAATTTGTTTGATAGCATAATTTTATTTTTGAAACGAAATGGGAGAAAATTCAACAATGAATAATGAGGAAAAGGATAAATTTTGAAGAGGACAATAATTTTAGTATCGCCATGGGGTTTCTGTGGGCGTTGCCCATTTTAAACACAGGACAAATAATGCTTCATACTTGCATAGATAGGGTCACTGATCTAGGTATTAACTGTTTGTCAGGTTGAATAATTCAATATTTCAAATGTTTATCAGTGGCAGATAGTGTAGATCCAGATCAGACGCCACATTTCCAGAGCTGTGTAGGAGTAGATGAAGCATTAGCCATTTACTTCATAAATACACATATTGACTCGATTTACCTCATAAATACATCTTTTGACGTCATTTACCTCATAAATACATCTTTTGACGTCATTTACCTCATAAATACATCTTTTGACGTCATTTACTTCATAAATACACCTTTTGTCGTAATTTACTCTATAAATACACCTTTTGGCATCATTTGCTTAAAAACCACACATTTTGACTATATTTACTTCATAAATTCGCCTTTGCAAACAGAGTAGGCCCAGACCAGGTGACTGGACGGTTGCTTTTATCTTGTTTTTTTTCTTTCTTTTTTCTTTCTTTTCTCTTTTTTTTTGCTGCTGTAGTTTTTCAGTGAAAATTGGTTCATTTGTAAGTACATTTTGAATAATGGGATTTCGACAAAAAGGCATAAATGAGTTATGCACGTAGAATGTCGATATTGTGCATACATGCGTTTGTATTACATGTAATTTGGCCCCGAGGTTATACAACTTATGAAATTGAGTCTGAGTTCATTCTCAAGCATTTGATTGGTCACATTATAAAGTCCAATCATTACATGCTTGAGCATGAACTCAGACTAACATTAATGGTTGAATAACCCAACGGCCATATTGGACATTGTTCATGCCATTTTTATAACTATGATACAATTATGTTAACACAGCAAACAGGTCGATAACATTTTATATTGAACGTATATACTAGAACATGCGGGTGATAATTCTCCAATCCGACATATAAATACACGGTTAAAGCGGAAGTGCTTTGCACATTGAACTTGTCGGTAGCCCTATTGTCTCTGTATCGTTGCCTCTGTCTCTTGGACTCTGTATCTTTGGCATTGCACCCTGGTCTCTGTTTCGTTGTCAGTATCGTGGCCTGTGTATCCTTGTCATGCATTAAGCAACCACCTGCTTAGACTCATATTCTTATTAACCCATTATTACCTCATGTGCTATTTTTAGACCCAACCTCTAAGTCTTTGAATAAATATACTGAAAAGGATTATTTACTACATACATGTAAATGGACTTTCTAGAATAATGTAGTATTGAAACCATTTTGATAAATAGAGCATTTGCTCCATAGGAGCAAATGCTCTATTTATCAAAATGATTTCAAAACATTGACTTTTACAGAGGCGTCAATACTCAAAAGGCGTCAATATGAAGGAATGGGCTAAGTAAATGTGGCCGTTTAACCTTCCGATCAAGACCCAATTATCATTTGCAAACGCCGTGAATAATAAGGGACTAGACCATTTGATACCCAAATTACGTCTTGAAAACCCCCACAATTTATGCTTCAAAATCTGGGTTAAACGACATTTTCTTTAGACGAAAAGTTTTCACAGCATGTTGACCCATTAACTGATAGAAACAAACATATAGAGTAGACTCAAATCAGACGGCTCCTGTTAGAGAGTCATCTGATCAGGGGCTTTTCTAGATCTGATTCTACAGTTTCTGTTAGGGCTAGATATCCATGTACTCATATACCTGTATCAAAATTGTTTCTTACATGAATATTCATGAGGGAAAGGGTTAAATGTTAAACGAGCATTATATACATTGACCGCAGGTGTAACACGTGTATATCGCAATAGAACCTGCCCGCAGCGTCCGACCATATAATCAATAATTCAGAGCTACAGATAAACGTGCGTACCCAAATACTAAAAAAGTCATTTCTCCACAAAACCCTATACTGTGACCACTCTTTAGAATCGTCTCGAAGAGACGATTCTAAAGAGTGGTCACAGTATAGGGTTTGATGGAGAAATAAAAGAGCTATTGTCGAAAATGTTTTAATTTACGCTTCTTATCTGGGCCTATATAAACCCTATACTGTGACCACTCTTTTTAGAATCGTCTCGAAGATACATGTTTATTCCTTAACCAAAGAACGTTTTACAGAACAAGCCTCCGCTCTCTCTCCCACTTTAGTAATAATGACGGTATTTAAGACAGGTGGCCGCTTAATGCAGGATGATTGTCATGCAGAAAACCCCCAAAATGAGATTTTACCGCTTTCATCCTGCACTAAACAGTCGTTTTGTAGCTTTCAAAACGACTTTCACCCTGCATTAAGCACTCTTCGTGGAGCTATCCCAGTATTAACCCATTTGCTCCCACGATCCCATATATGGGACATAGGCAAACAGTGTAGACTCTGATCAGACGCCGCATAATGCGGCGTCTGATCAGAGTCTACACTGTTTGCTGATAGGAATTTCAATATAAAACAAAACGAAATTGAAATTTTAGACCAGGCACCCCTTAGATAAGAAATGATCTAATCCAATATGTAAACGTGGAAGAATCCACTGGGCGCAAATGGGTTAAGCAGCCACCTGCCTAAAATGATCTAAATCTTCTTTCTTTCATGTCCAGTTTAGTGGCAGTTGACCCTTTCGTTGCCAAATTGTATCGTCTGCTACAATTTTTTTTATCATTTTTTTCTTCATTTTTGTTTCAAAAAACAGTCACAGTAACAAACAGTTTGGATCCTGATGAGAGGCCGTGTTACTCGGCGTCTCATCTGGATCCAAACTGTTTGCATAGGTAATTACAGATGCGACATTGACAGTGAATGAGATCAACTGGATAGAATGTTATTTCAGCTGTTCCTTAGCAACTGTTCACAATGGTGTTCGCAAATAATACCGATCATTGGCATTTGATAAAACATATATTGTGCACGAGACTTTGAATCTATATGCTTTAACTCTTTCCTTCATGAATATGTTGTAAGAAATAATCACATCATGAATATTGATTAGTTTTCTAATATTTTAGTTTTCATATTTTACTGCCTAATGCTACCATGCCACTTTTCATTAGAATCGCCTCTCCGAGTCGGTTCAAATGAGTAGCGGCAATATTTGATATGTTAACTGTTTACTCCATAAAATCTCATTCCTACACCTTTGCAAACAGAGTAGACCAAAATCCTGTAGGAGCCGTCTGATCAGGGTCTGCTCTGTTTGCTTATGGTATAATACAGATTTGATTCAACAGTGTCTGTCATGGTCAAACAATCCCATGTTCGTGTCTAATTAATATTCATGATGCGAGTAAAGCATTAAAATTATCTTTACTTTGATTCCTAATTACCCATCTTATCTATATGGCTAGGTCACATAGTCATTTCCAGCTGACAAGAATAACGCTCCTTGAGAAAATGTCCCTCGTTGATGTTATCAAATGCAAAAAGAGTGCCCAATACGTTGTCCTGTTTTCGATACGGAGGCTGGTCTGGGTCTACTGGATCAACACGTTTGAACCCTTTGAATGCGTAAAACGAGTGCGCTGTCGTTTACAAATAGTGTAGACCCAGATCAGAGGACTACTAGAGAAGGATCTGACCAGAGTATGCACTGTTTGTTATTCTAATTCCTCGCATATTTCACTTTCGCACTGAATGTTTGCTCCACCTTTAAACAGTGATTGGATATTCTTTTTTTTTCAGGGGGTGGGTGGGTGGGTGGGTGGGTGGGTGGGTGGGGGCAGTATTCAAAGGATTAAGAAACCATCATGGATTCGCTCAATTTGTTTTTGATAACATACGCGCATTTACATCCGATGACAAACTTTTGAGTAGCAACGAATAGCATAGCATAATAGCTTAATGTTTTATGGATGTTACGGGTTTATCACGTAGTGTAACTACAGCAAAACCTGCCTTAAGCGGTCATCAAAAGAAATGTTTTATTATGGGTTTATAAGGCAGATGGTAGCTTAATGCAGGTCAAAAGTAATGCAGAAAGCTCCTATAGGAGCTTTCTGCATTATTTTTGCCCTGCATTAAGCAACCATCTGCTTTTTATGACTCATATGCTCAATAAATGAATGGTCGACTATAACACGTTCTATTGTATTGTTATTTATACACAAGCCCATTGTTGACACTGGCAATGACATAAAGAATTAACGCTGCATTTGTATAATCATATCGCAAAATGAAATGTGAGCGAGAGTTAAAAAGTGTACAATTTCGGGTGTACCATTGCCCATAATGAATTGATGACGTCATATGTCACCATCAGCTGATATAATGCAATAGCAGCGTGGTCCCTATCGCTTTTCATTACATTTTTAATGGTTGGGGAATCAATTGCCAACATACCCACTGCGGTGGACGAAGCCCTGGGTAAAGTGGATTTTTGTGTTTGGTTGACACTTAATGATAAATAATAGGCATATGATAGAGAATAGTTCGCTGTCTAGCTCGTCAGTAGAGGCTTTTAGGAAAATTGACGCACCAATTAGCGAAATTACTGCTATCGCATCTGGCACTACCATCAGAAGCTCATACGAGAGACAAGAGCCAAATACTGTAACATCTCTCTACAAGGATAACCTTAATGAAGCTTTAGTTTAGTTATGTAAGATAGATGGTAGCTCAATGACGGACGAAAGAAATGCAGAAAGCTTCCGAAAGGAGTTTTATGCTTTACGTTCGTTCTGTATTGAACATCCACCTGTTTTTGAACATACATGGTTATTCATATAGTGGTTGCTGAAAGGGGTTTCTATTGTAGGGGAACCATGTATATATGCTAGCCGGGGACTTGTAGTGTGTGTGAATTCAAGAATAAGGGGGAGGGTGATTGATTTATGCTTTTACTTGATAATTAACAGACGCTGGTATGTAAGAGTAAGGGTTAGACTTTTAGAAAATTGGAAAGCTTATTTTAGATATGTACATGTACATGGAAGAAAGAGAGAGAGAGAGAGAGAGAGAGAGAGAGAGAGAGAGAGAGAGAGAGGGCCAGAGAGAAGAAAGTGAGAGGCACAAAGAGAGACAGGCAGATACATACAGAGAGACAGACAGAGACAGACAAAGACAGACAGACATACAAGCAGATATACGGTAGTTCTTCCAAAATAGAAAGAAGGGGGGGGGGGGTTAAGAAAAGATTAAATTGTTAGCACAAACGAGATTCGTTGCAAAAATGTTAACAAAATATTGTTGTGTCTACGTGAGCTTGTTGTAGTTCGTAGATAAAATCTACATTCAAATAAATATTTAAAGTACAGTACATCTTTTCTTAACATTTTCAGAGTATAAAAGCCCATTAGTGTTAAGCTTTAACGTCCATTCAATACGAGAGTCAGTGGAACTTGCCAGAAGATTTAAATGACAAACAGTACAGACCATGATCAGAGTGTTCTCGTAGCCCTCTGATCTGAGTCTACACCGTTTGTAAATGCCAATACAGTAAACGCCTCTAATGCGACCACTTAATGAATAAACATATGTGTCTTTATAAGTAGGTGGTTGCTTAATGCAGGACAAAAGTATTGCAGAAAGCTCCTCTAGGAGCTTTCTGCATTACTGTTGTCCTGTATTAAGCTACCATCTGCATCTAGCACCCAGAATTATACATCTTTTAGGTCGTCGCATTAGCGGGGTTTTCCTGGCATGTTTATCTGTATCAAAAGGGTTAAGCTACCACTCCAAACATCATTAATGGTCTGTCTTGTAGATAGGTTATTGTTTAACCATTTACCTGATATTATAAACGCCCCTTTCACGACTTTGCAAACAGAGTAGACCCAGATCAGACGGCTCCTATAGGAGCCGTCTGATCAGGGTCTACTCTGTTTGCTTATGGAATTATTTAGATTTGATCCTACAGTTTTTTGTCAGAGCAACACGTTCCATTGAAATGTTTACATTATAGAATTAATGAATATTCACGAAGAGTCGCACAAATGTTCATTGTGAAGATGTTAAAGATGAAAGTAGTGCTGAGGCTTGAGCGCAACCCATTGTCTTACATACCATTAAGTAACAGCATTCGTGCGCCAAATTTCTAATTGTCGTCTTCAATCCAACTTTGTTAAATCATTCAGTAAAATAAGGAAAATGAGATAAATAAATATAAATGTCAAAGGAATAAAGCACAACTATAAAATAGAAATTGAGACAAAAAAGTGATGTCCCTGATCAGACGCCGCCTTGAAAAGGCGGCGTCTGATCTGGGACTGCACTATTTGTCGTGGTGCATTTATGCGACATTGGCGGTGAACGGGTTAAAGATCTCATTTTAGCTCGTCTGTTCAAAGAAAACAATTACGTTCTATTGAGTTCTATTGTCGTAACCGTTGCTGTCCGGAAACGTTAACATTGGCTATTACTTTTTTACTATACATTCGAACATTATGAAAACTTCACACACTTTTCACCGTCACAAGGGCTTCATTGGAACAGACAAGATTTGGCACCCGCACGAAGTGCTCTTGTTACGAGGAATGACCGATTGTACGAGTTTCAGGTAACTTACCTATTAACTCCCGTCTCATTTTAATCCTTGTACTGATAAAAACTAATATTTCCTCAAACTTCGATCTTATACAAATTTTATCTAATTCCTAATTCCTTCAAGCCTTTGAAAAGCTATTGACCGACAATCAAACAACTTGGATCTTAGTGAGACGTCGAGTTACTCGGCATATTATCTGGATCCAAACGGTTTGCAAATACACACCAGTCAGGTTGCATATAGAGCGATAAGGTTTAAATTTGAGAATACGCCAGCAAGGGAAACTATCGTTTGCCAGCTTTCGATGGAATCTAAAACGTTATCTTCGGTGTAAACATATTTAAATGTCAAACCCTTTTTCTTGCAGCAAATTGTTAAAAGCTGTTCTCCTGCCAGTCAGCTAAAATATTGGCTAACCATCAACCTTCAACCCGCTATCCGCGACTGGATGATCCTGATGAGACGCCGAGTTACTCGGCGTCTCATCTGGATCCAAGACGTTTGACACTCGGTCAATTGTGTCTCAAAAATGTGATCGAATCGGAAGTAGTCAAATATGCACCAGATCCAAATTTAAGCAGATATTTATTTTTCACGGCAGGTTAAGGCTTAACCCTTTCCTCCATAAATACGCCTTTCTACGCCCTTCTGTAATAACGATTTCTTGAAACCATTGTGATAAATAGAGCATTTGCTTCTATAGGAGCAAATGCTCTATTTATCACAATGGTTTCAAACTACAAAATTCTAAAGTTTTCCTTTTCTCTACTGAATGCTCATTTTGGGTAGATTCATCCAAAGAGGTTGGGTCTAAAAATAGCCTATGTAGGAGGAACGGGTTAATATTTCAATGCGCGAAATGGTATGGTCTCAGGCGTGTGCGTTAGTTTTCATGTCTGTAACAGCTTAATAGCCTGCGAATAATCTGATGATAAACAGCGTTGATGTAGATCACACGTAAATAAGCATCAATATAGTTATAAAAGATGCATAGTTTTGCCTTTCCCTAAATCCTGTTATTTGAAGTTTAACCTTTTACTTCATGAATATTCATGTAAGAAATAATAGCATCATGCATAATTATGATGAATAACAGCACATGGGTACAAGAATGTTTAGCCATGGCAGAAACTGTAGACTCATATTTATATTACAGTAAAACCTCGATTATTCGAATTTTCGTTATAGAAGAATTTAGACCCTTTTAGGCAGGTGGCTTCTTAATGCATGGTGAAAGTCATGCAGAAAGCTCCTAGAGGAGCTTTCTGCATGACTTTCACCATGCATTAAGTTGCCACCTGTCTTAAAGACCGATAATAATACGTATTTTAGTGTTCGAATAATCGAGGTTTTACTGTATATCATAAGCATACAGAACAGACTCTGAGCAGATCCTCATCTAGCGCTTCTCTGCTGGCAAAGGTGTAAAAAGTCATATCAATGGAGGAAAGGGTTAAGGTACAGAACACTGTGCCTCGTAAAACATGACAATGTCCTTCAATACACGACAAATAGATTTTCAGCGTCGCTCAATGCAAAATAATGTCTTGTAAATAGATTACAACGTCATTCAATACACAACAATGTCTTGTAAATATATGACAATGTCTTGCAAATAGATTACAACGTCATTCAGTGCAAGACAATGTCTTGTGAATAGATTACAATGTCTTGCAAATACATTAAGGTGTCTTCAATATACGACGGCTTGTAAATGCATAATACTTTCTTGTAAATACATTATAATTATAGTGCCTTGAAAATAGATTACAATGTCTTGTAAATTACAAAATTCTGCAGTAGCTGGCTAACAATGTATTATAAATAGATAACAATGTCTTGTAAATATATAATAATGTATTATAAGTAGATAACAATGTATTGTAAATAGATAAGAATGTACTATAAGTAGATAACAATGTATTGTAAATAGATAAGAATGTATTATAAATAGATAACAATGTCTTGTAAATAGATAATAATGTATTATATATGACAATGTCTTGTAAATAGATAATAATGTATTATAAATAGATAACAATGTATTTAAATAGATAAGAATGTATTCTAAGTAGATAACAATGTATTGTAAATAGATACATATTGTACAAAGCTCTGCAAAAGATAAAACAATACATTGTAAACAGATAACAATGTTTTGTAAATAGACGATAATTTCTTGTAAATGGATTACAATGTCTTGTAGAAAAAAGATTACAGTGTCCTACAATATGGCAATGACAGTACCATGGGACAGTTAACAATGTATTGTATTAGATGATAATATCATGGGACAGGTGACAATGATAGCATCGCAGGAGCCTTCTGCATAGCATTCGTCCTACTTTGAGCTACCTCCTGCCTGTAAGACCAAGAATTAGACGCCTGTTTGGTGGTGACATTAGCCGTTTACTCCATGAATACGTTTTTAAGCACTTGCAGAGTAGGCCCAGATCAGACGTGTCCCATAGGAGCCGTCTGATCAGGGTCTGTTCTGTTTGTTTTTGTAATTGTATAGATCTGATTCTTTAGTTCCTGTCATGGCCAAAATTGCCCATGTTCATGAGCCATTTATAAATGAATAATCTACAGTGCTCCCTCCCTACAACGGCCCTCTCAATAACGATTCCCTCCTTACAACAACGCATGCCACTGTTTCCAAAACAACAAGGCCCCTGGCACAACTTTTTACCATCGTATTTTCTTTATGCCTCCATCAAACCCTATGTTGTGACCACTCTTTAGAATCGTCACTTTGTGACGATTCTAAAGAGTGGTCACAAAATAGGGTTTGATTGAGGCATAACGGTTTTAGTTCTCGAAATACACCTTATCTGGGGATCTGCAAATACGCTAATTATGTTTGATTTTCCCTCCCTATAACAACTCCCTCAGAACAACACATACAATCTGCGTATCCCAAAGGGTGTCGTTGTAGAGAGGGGGCACTGTAATAGATATTAACGATGTTGTGGCTTCTTACAGGAATATGCATGGAGTAAATGTTAAAAAGGCGTTCTACTATAATGTCCTGAAATAGATAGTAACTCAGTGTTGCTTGACGCCAAAAAGACCTAAATATCCAGTAACAGACGAAAATGACATGCTCTATACAACTATGACCTGTAAAGGTCGATAACTTGATAGCGCTAGGACATCGCTATGACATCGGCAAAGGACATCGCTAATAGACGAAAATGGCATGCACTATGCACTATGCAACAGTGTTTTGTAAAGGTCGACATCGTTCTACACTAGACAACAATGATCGACGAAAAATGTCATGCACCATACAACGGTGTCCTTTAAAGGTCGACAGCGTTCTGCAAAAGTCAACACATTCGCTGTTTAGACGATGATGTTATGTAATCATTATTATACAGAGCAATAGATAAAGAACTAACGAACTCAAATACTAAAATCGTTATTTCTCCACCTATGTTGTTACCACTCTTTAGAATCGTCTCTTAGAGACGATTCTAAAGAGTGGTCACAACATAGGGTTTGGTGGAGAAATAAAAGAGTTTTAATATACGCATATTGTCTGGATCTCAGGTAATACACACCACTGACCTTTAAATTCCAATGTATTGTAATAGACACAACTGTTATGCAGTACGAAAACAATTACAGAGACCGCTTAATAAACCCATTCCTTCATAATTGACGCCTTTTGACGCCTGTGCTAAAGTCACTTTATGAAACCATTGTGATAAATAGAGCATTTGCTCCATAGAAGCAAATGCTCTATTTATCACACTGGTTTCAAAACTACTTAATTCTATTTGTTTCCTTTTCTCTAGTAAATGCTCCTTTTGGGTAGATTAATTCAAAGAGGTTGGGTCTAAAATAGCCTATGAGGTAATGGGTTAATGCATCAACATGGATTTTTTAACCTTTACAACGCTAAAGTTTTAAATGAAATATTCCCATATTGAAACAGGTCAAGCTTATGATGAATATTTAGGGATTTTTCTAAAGAAATGTGTTACATGGCAAACAGTGTAGACAGTACAGAACCTGATGACCTCTAGCAGCCCTCTCATCTGGGTTTACACTGTTTGCAAAGGACATAAGTGACTCGTGTCCCACACTGTAAGAAGTAATGACATAATGAATATTAATTAACTGAATTTTTATAATTCTATAATGTATTATGAACAAGGGATTTTTTTTTATTTTGACAGAAATTGTAGAATAATATTTGATGCCATAAGTAAACAGAGCGCACTCTTGTCTGAATTTGGTATACTCTGTTTGCTATACAGTATAACCTCTCTTAACCGGAATTCTAGTAGATAATAATTTAGATACTTTTAGGCAGGTGACTGCTTAATGCAGGGTGAAAGTCATACAGAAAGCTCCTAGAGGAGCTTTCTGTATGACTTTCACCCTGCATTAAGTTGCCACCTGTCTCCAAGACCGATATTCATACTAAATTTAACTGCCGGTTAAGAGAGGTTTTACTGTATAACGAAATAACTGCGTATCTATGGAGTAAAAGTTAAAAACGGATGACTGCTATATGCAGGAAGAAAGTAATACAGAGATCTCCTATCGGGACATTGTGTATAACCTTCATACTGCATTCACCCTTTCGGTGCCAGCATTGTCGTCTGCTGGGCATAGTTCCGTTTATTTTTAGTGTAAGTGTGTGCAATTCTTCCATTTTCTTTATAAAACAGTTAACAGGGTGTCAAACAGTTTGGATCCTGATGAGACGCCGAGTTACTCGGCGTCTCATCTGGATCCAAACTGTTTGCATGTGATATCATAAACCCGTCATTGTGGCACGGAAGGGGTGAAGCTACTCCTGTCCGAACGCTCAACAATCATGCCTCTATTTTGTTTGTCATTATAGAGAGATCTTTCAGTGTAAACAATAATTTATTTGTCATTATAGAGAGATCTTTCAGTGTAAACAATAATTTGTTTGTCATTATAGAGAGATCTTTCAGTGTAAACAATAATTTGTTTGTCATTATAGAGAGATCTTTCAGTGTAAACAATAATTTGTTTGTCAATATAGAGAGATCTTTCAGTGTAAACAATAATTTGTTTGTCATTATAGAGAGATCTTTCAGTGAGAGATCTTTCAGTGTAAACAATAAATTGTTTGTCATTATAGAGAGATCTTTCAGTGTAAACAATAATTTGTTTGTCATTATAGAGAGATCTTTCAGTGTAAACAATAAATTGTTTGTCATTATAGAGAGATCTTTCAGTGTAAACAATAAATTGTTTGTCATTATAGAGAGATCTTTCAGTGTAAACAATAAATTGTTTGTCATTATAGAGAGATCTTTCAGTGTAAACAATAAATTGTTTGTCATTATAGAGAGATCTTTCAGTGTAAACAATAATGTCCATTTTTCTACTCATTGTTCATTATGACGTAATTTGCATCCCTTACAGGACTGAGCAGTCTTATAATATTCGATATTAAAACAAAAGCAAAGTGAAATCCCGCTACTTGTGACTTGAATCGCATTTTCAAACAGCTTGGATCCAGATGAGACGCCGAGTAACTCGGCGTCTCATCTGGATCCAAGCTGTTTGAAATTCGGTCAATAGTTTGTTAAACGGTAAATATTGAACCGGAAGTTGTCAAAAATGCATTATATCTAAAGTTGAACAGATTTTTTTCACTACGGGGTAAAGGTTACAGGAATGGCTGTTTGGTGCGCATTCTTGCTGGAAACGATAAAATCGAAAGAAAGAGTACAGCCAGCATGAAGTTGAACGGATAAATAAAGTGATACGTAAACTGAGAAAATGTGCGTGTGTGAGAGAAAAGAGGGGGCTGAAAGGTAGATAGATAGATAGATAGATAGATAGATAGATAGATAGATAGATATATAGATAGATAGATAGATAGATAGATAGATAGATAGATAGATAGATAGATAGATAGATAGATAGATAGATAGATAGATAGATAGATAGATAGAGGATGGACATGGGTGAGAGAGAGACAGACAGAGAGAGAAAGATAACAAGCGAGAGAGAGAGAGAGAGGGGGGGCGGAGAAGGGGAAGGGGAAAGAGAGAACGGAAATGAGAGGAGAAGAATGATATGATGCCATATTACGTACATTTATATATGTACCTTGCTGACTTGCCAAGATTCTGTCTTTTATAGTACAGCCACATGTACGTAACCTCTTACTACAAATTGCCAATTATTTTATCTAAAAGTAAATCTCGAGAACAACAAAATGCAAATAGCCGTCAGACGTAATTGCATTTTATAGCCGTCTATTTGCCAAATCTATTTCGTCTGCTAAGATAATCGTCTGCTTGTGCAGTTTTTAAAAACATTGTGATAAATAGAGCATGTTCTACTTTGTAGCAAACGCTCTATTTATCACAATGGTTTCTAAAAGTGGCTCTAACAGAGGCATCAAAGGGCATCAATATGAGAGAATAACTGTGTTTGTTTTTCACCGCAGAATTCACTTGGCTGGATGCAATGGACGAGTCTGTGAATACCGTTACAAACAGTTTGGATCAAGATCAGATGCCGAGTGACTCGGCGTCTCATCAATATCCAAATTGATTGACACACTACTAATGTTTTGAGACGAAATTGAAGGAATGCCCATTCTGACACTTAACGCAGACGACAATGTGTGCAGACGAAAATAATTTGGTGACAAAAGAGTGGAGAAGAATGAAACACTTCGGAAATAGAATCTGACGTCATTTTGATGACAGAACACAATTGCTGATAGATGACACCCGTTTCGCGTGCTTACAATGAATGAGAGGTTAGTTAGTGCTATTGTTTCATTCACGGTCACACGTGACATGAATCCTACATCTATAAAGGTTACTTGAGCAACCCTTACAAAAATGCATTACTTTCGTCTGCGAAAATTGTCATCTCTGCTCAAATTCAGCAAGTATGTGTTCCGTATTTTTTTTCAAATTCATATTCAGAGTGCCAAACCGTTTGGGATTCTGACGAAAAATTGAATGGTCCAGCATTTGATCTGGATGCAAACTGTTTGCAAAGATTCTGTCAAAACCATTTAAAATAGGGTTAAGTTAATGATCATGACGAACGCTCCCTTGACAGTCGGTGTACCTTTGACTTTATTGTCCTTTACTGCTTGAATACTGAACCAATAAAATGCACATGGTGTCACAATGAACTTTACCATTTTGCTATCGCAAAAAAAGTTGTCTGCTTTAACCTCTATTTCGGAGCAAGTTTTGTTCATTTCCAAATCCTTCACAATATTTTGTGACCTACTGACCAAGTGTCAAACAGCTTGACTCACGATGAGACGCCGAGTTACTCGCCGAGTTACTCGATGTCTCATCTGGTATTCGAGATGTTTGCAATTAGCGATTAGGTTGCGATTGGCTGGAATGGAGAGTATGTCAGTTGCAAACTGGTTGGACCCAGATCACAAAAGTTGTGTATCTATTTACTCATCTTATATGGACCACTGGTGAATTATAACAGACGACAATAGGTGCAGACGACAAATATCATAGCGTGCAAAGGGTACAACAGACGACATTCTGGTGATAAAAAAAGTTAATGGCGTTTGATTCGTAGCGATGCATGTACCTGGCCATCCTCGTCATCAATGAGTCTATTGGTTAGTTATTTATTGTCGGGTGCTCGGTGTATAAATGAACCAAACGTTAGATATGAAACAAGTACAGTAAAACTTCGATTATCCGAACACTAAAATACGTATTATTATCGATCTTTAAGACAGGTGGCAGCTTAATGCATGGTGAAAGTCATGCAGAAAGCTCCTCTAGGAGCTTTCTGCATGACTTTCATCATGCATTAAGCAGCCACCTGCCTAAAAGGGTCTAAATTCTTCTATAACGAAAATTCGAATAATCGAGGTTTTACTGTATTATCATTTATGGAGCTACCCTGGTGACATTGCTTGTACTCCACTTTGCCGTAAAGTATGCATGCTCTCACCAAGGTAATGACACCCAGTGCACGGGTATAATGTATGCACTTTGGACTGGAATTATATGCTTCTAGTATAAACAAGATGTATAAATTAAACATTTTTTAGAATAGCTCCTTCATTTCTTCACCGAATCTCGAAGAGACGATTCTAAATATGAAAAAAGTGGTCACAACATAGGGTTTGATGGAGAAATTACTGTTTTTAAAAATGAAATACGACAACTTATCTATATGTCTGATTGGAATGATATTTACGACAATAATGAGGGTTACACGTATTGTGTTATTGTTGATAATTTATTTATTTTCCATTTTGATATACACTCTATAATGTTTATAATACACCGGTGTTGACTGAACTGCACTCTACGACCTACGTTCTCGCGTGTCCATTCTAGTTACTCTAGTTAGGGCCCAGCAGTGAAAATGCAGGAGCCCTATGTTAGATCACATTTTCTATTTGTCTGTCTGTCCGTCCGCCCATTGGTCAACACTTTTTATGTGACGCGATAACTCAAACAGTACTTCACATATTGGTTTAATATTAAGGGCATATGGTTAGTATCATCAGAGGAAAATGCCTATAGTTATTGGGTTGAATAAGATCACTATGTCTAGAGTTATCTGCCCTTGATTTCAGGGCCTTTTCTGACCGAGTCAGTTTTCTAGTTACTCTACTATGCACTCTAGGTTCTATATACATCTGTGTCAATTACTATACTCGCTAGTTGCTCTATACATCTGTGTTAATTACTATACTCGCTAGTTGCTCTATACATATGTGTCAATTACTATACTCGCTAGTTGCTCTATACACATGTGTCAATTACTCTACTCGCTAGTTGCTCTATACACCTGTGTCAATTACTATACTCTCTAGTTGCTCTATACACATGTGTCAATTACTATACTTGCTAGTTGCTCTATACACATGTGTCAATTACTATACTCGCAGAAAGCAGCGAAACTTTCGTCCTGCATTAAAGAATCACGTGTTTTAAATACACATATTTCAACCCTTACGGCGCTGAATTTTCCAAATAGACTATTCCAAAATCAAAGAGCCCAAGCTTATGACGAATATTTGGGGATTTTTTCTAAAGAATATTGTTATATGACAAACAGTGCATACCCTGATGAGAGGGTTCCTCTAGGAGCCCTCGTATCTGGGTCTACACTGTTTGCAAAAGACATTAGTGACTCGTGTCCCGTCCTGTAAGGGTTAAGCAACCTATACTGCTCGTAAAGACACATAAATTATGTTTAAGCAGCCACCTGCTTTTAAGACACATATTTAAAATACATACGTATATTGGAATTTGCCTTCAAAGACAAATACAGTAGAACCCCTCTAATGATTATGCGACCATTTAATGGATACACATTGATGTCTTTATGAGCAGGTGGATGCTTAATGCAGGACAGAAGTAATACAGAAAGCTCCTCTAGGAGCTTTCTGTATTACTTCTGTCCTGCATTAAGTTACCGCTTGTCTCTACCACCCATAATTATACCTCTTTTTGGTGGTCGCATTAGAGGGGTTTTACTGTGTGTTTAAGAAACCTACTACTTTTAAAAATGCCTATGCTTATTCATACTGTGGTCGCAGAGGATTTCCACTGTATTCCAGTGGCCTTTGTTCTCGAGATTTACGCTCTACATATATAAATGTTAATCTATGCATTTTGGCAGGCAATGCTAACTTGAACAAGATAAATTCATCAAACTCTTGGAAACATTCCTCTAACTTTAGCTAAGTATTAATCTAACCAGTATCCATGGGCTCGTGTACATTAGCAAACAGATTGGATCCAGTGCAGACCCCGATTAACCTTTAACACCCATGCATATTCATTTCAGAAATAATGACGCCATGCACTGAAAACAGTTAGGCTCTCCGAATAGCTCATTTCTCATATGGATTCAAACTGCGTAGCGCCCTTTCATTGATTTTTAACCCTTTACTCCATAAAATCGACTTTCTACACCTTTGCAAACAGAGTAGATCCTGCTCTGTTTGCTAATGGAATAATATAGATATGATTCTACAGTTTCTGCAATGGCCAAAATTGTCCGTGTGCATGCGTTATTATAAAAATTAATCTAGTCTAATTAATAGTCATAATGTCATTATTTCTTTCATATTCATGGAGTAAAGGGTTATAAAAAAACCCGGGCGAATACACTTTTAGAATTAAAGAAGGCAATTTGGACAGATGCAAGTCACTTAGTGTTGAAAGGATTCCCTCAATAGATGAGTTTGGTATGGTTCTTTGATGTGTTTGTTCTGTCTACCATTCATTGTATACAGTTATTAACCATTTTCTTCATATATACGTGGCTCCTATAGGAGCCGTCTGGTCAGGGTCTGCTCTGTTTGCTAATGGAATTTGAAAGATTTGTTCTTTACTTTCTAACATGGCTACAATATTCCACATTGTACTCCTATAGGAGCCGTCTGACAAGGGTCTGCTCTGTTTGCTTATGGAATTTGAAAGATTTGTTTCTTTACTTTCTAACACTATTCTACCTTTAACTCCTATAGGAGCCGTCTGATCAGGATCTGCTCCGTTTGCTGATGGAATTTGAAAACATAGTTTCTTTACTTTCTAATATGGCTACAGTATTGCACCGTCCATCTTTCATTTTAACTATTTGTCCATGAATATTCAATGGGTATTGAAATTGGAATAAACATACGAGAACAGGGAAATGGTTCAACTGTCTGCTTACGTTCTGACCTTGGATAAGTGTTTTATTCAAGGCGAAGCTGTTTAAAATCTACCAACTGATTGCCAAACAGTTTGGATCCAGATCAGATGCCGAGTTACTCGGCGTCTCATCTGGATCCATCCTGTTTGCAGATGACAGTCAGGTCGCGGGTAACGGGGGATAAGGATTATTGCTTTGGTCAGCGGGACTGGACATGCCATAGATAACATATACTGACCATGTCTTGTCCCAGACAGATAATTAATCTGAACACTGTCTATTTTCTAGCTTCTTTACAGTCGAATGTTTTCTTGTGTTTTATGCCATGTTCAATCTTCATAACCTCATCAACGGTTTGACCACCCACGTTGGTCCAGAGAAGTTTAAAAATGGCGACTAATTCGACGTCTGATCAGGATCCCGACTGTTTTATACTGTAATCATACAAAATGTTTTATAGCGTGATTATACAAACAGTTCATACCGTGGTTATGCAAACTGTTTCATACCGTGGTTATGCAAACTGTTTCATACCGTGGTTATACAAACAGTTCATACCGTGGTTATGCAAACTGTTTCATACCGTGGTTATGCAAACTGTTTCATACCGTGGTTATGCAAACTGTTTCATACCGTGGTTATACAAACAGTTCATACCGTGGTTGTGCTAGGTGTTTTATACCGTGGTTAGGCAAACTGTTTTATATAGTTATTATGCAAACAGTTCATACCGTGGTTGTGCAAAGTGTTTCATACCGTGGTTATGCAAAGTGTTTCATACCGTGGTTATGCAAAGTGTTTCATACCGTGGTTGTGCAAACTGTTTCATACCGTGGTTATGCAAAGTGTTTCATACCGTGGTTGTGCAAACTGTTTCATACCGTGGTTATGCAAACTGTTTCATACCGTGGTTGTGCAAAGTGTTTCATACCGTGGTTGTGCAAAGTGTTTCATACCGTGGTTATGCAAAGTGTTTCATACCGTGGTTGTGCAAACTGTTTCATACCGTGGTTATGCAAAGTGTTTCATACCGTGGTTGTGCAAACTGTTTCATACCGTGGTTATGCAAACTGTTTCATACCGTGGTTGTGCAAAGTGTTTCATACCGTGGATGTGTAAACTATTTCATACCGTGGTTACGTTTAACCCTCTTCATGCTGATCTCGACCTGACTGTCAATCGCAAACAGTTTGGATCCTGATGAAACGCCGTGTAATTTCCATTTTTATCAGGATCCAAACTGTTTGACACTCAACCAGTAGCTTCTCAAAAACTTAAACGAATCGAAAGTAAGTACATTGTATTAAGTACGGCAGAACAGAAACTGAGCAAAATGCTTTTAACCCATTCCTCCATAGGCTATTTTTAGACCCAACCTCTTTTAATGAATCTACCCAAAAGGAGCATTTACTAGAGAAAAGTAAATTTTTAGAATTTTGTAGTTTGAAATCATTGTGATAAATAGAGCATTTGCTCCTATAGGAGCAAATGCTCTATTTATCACAATGGTATCATTAAGTGACTTTTACAGAGGGTAGGAAGGCGTATTTATGGAGGAAAGGGTTAACCTTTTGCTCCATAAATATTCATGTAAGAAATACATGTAATGACATGGATATTAATTAGGTTAATTGTTATAATAGCACATGGACACAGGAATGTTTGGCCATGACAGAAGCTGTAGAATCATATCTATATTATATCATAAGCAAACAGAGCAGACCCTGATCAGACGACTCCTAGGAGCCGTCTGGTCTGTGTCTTCTCTGTTTTGCAAAGGCGTAGAAATGGATATTCTGGAGTAAAGGGATACATGTATGCATAATGAATGGCATTAGTGAGACATTAGCCATGCTAGTTATGCATCTAACTTACACAGTGCCTGTACATGTGCACGTGCGTTTTCTCTGTTGAAGTCTGATGCATATTCATGAGTCTCTAGTCTTCAAATCCTCTTGTCAGTCTGGGGGAATCACCAGTCCAGGAACATTTTATTCGTATTGGAGAGACGGCGTGCGGACCCATGTATTTGCTAGCCTATGACGTCATTATGAACGATATTCTTTTCAGTGCTTATTGCTAAATGCCAATCAACCTATATTCTGCTGAATAAAATGTTTTGTCGATAGAAAATGTATTTGATATACCTTTTACCTTATGAATATTCATGCAAAAAATAATAGCATGAATATTAATTAGCTGCATATTTATAATTGCATTTAAGCATAATATTATTATACTTTTAGAATGATATCTATGATTCCATGAGCACAAAAAATGACCTTGATTAGGCGGCGTTTACAGGAACCATCTGATCTGGATCTACTCAGGTTGCAAATTCATCAAAAGGGATACTGAGCCATTTCTTCAATGTTTGTTTAATTAATATTCAGAAAAAGAGGTGCCAGTTCAAATGGGTTAAACATACAATAAAACCTCTCTATAACGGCCAATTAATTGTGTTAATTAGTTGGTATTTAGGGCAGGTGGCAGCTTAAAGCAAGGTGAAAGTAAAACAGAACGCTCCTATAGGAGCGTTCTGTTTTACTCTCACCTTGCTTTAGGTAGCCACCTGCCATTAACGCAAAATGCTGGATGTAATTTAGTGACCGGTATAGAGAGGTTTTACTGTATTGTCATTGCATGTTTAAGTTATGCTGTAAAACCTCTCTAAACCGGAATTAATTTCGATACTTATAGGCAGATGACTGCTTAATGCATGGTGAAATTCAGACAAAAAGCTCCGAGCTTTCTGCAAGACATTCACCCTGCATTAAGCTGCCATCTGTCTTCAAGCCCGATATTTATGCTAAATTTAACGTCCTTTTTAGAGGGTTTTTCTGTACTTGTTTATTTTTTTCATGTGTTTACACTACACATGTTTAGTGGCTAGAAGCAACAACCCTATTATATTGGATCCTCGCGATCCTGCGAGAGTTCAACGATACATTCTCGCATTCGTTTTTGCTAGATTGTTCAGAACCCCTACAGTAAACTGAAGAAAACAATGAGAGAGTTGACATGTACATTCTCTCAGTTTGTTGATAAAAATATGTGAGCATGCACAAGTGAACTCTCGCATGTTGGAAATAAAATCATGTACAATGGCTTACTATCGAGTTTGGGAACAACATGGCCCCCAAAAGCGCGGCGTTACACTGCAATGACTCTAAAATATGATTCCGTTAATGCTGCATATAAATAAAGCGTATTATATTGGATTATATTATATGGATTACGGAAAACTCCGGAAATAGCCGAGTCTTTACGTCTGGTGATAGACTGGTCAATAATTCTGCTCTTGTTCAGTCAACGAACTGTTGTATTTATCTTAACGATTTGTAATATGGCACTGCTGTAAACTATTAGTATTGCCATTGAGTTTTGTGATCGATTTCTAGTGGCGTATCATTTTCGCATTTTCTGCAATGAATGATTTATTCTGTTTTAATATATCGAACTTATGTATGGAAATAGTCATTTGGGACTCAAATTGCTGAGAACAGCATTTCCTAATCAATGTCTGGGACATTTATAAATGCCATGTGGTGAGTTCATGTAAGTAGTAAAAAACATGCTTCTAAGTCCATAAAATTACTGACCGCCCCTCATTATGTAAATTCATTATTAAACAAAGTAATATATTCCTAAACATTAAAACGTTTATGTTGTAATAACTTAAGCCTTTTCCTGATATATGTAAAACCTCTCTATAACGGCCACTAAATTGTGTTAAATAGTTGGAATTTAGAGCAGATGGCTGCTTAAAACAAGGTGAAAGTAAAACCTTTTTACCTCATGAAAGTTTTACTTTCACCTTGCTTGAAGCGGTCACCTGCCTTTAACACAAAGTATTTGATGTAATTTAGTGGCTGTTATAGAGAGGGTGTACTGTAACTAGGTTTCCAAGCCTTTGCAAACAATGTATACCATGATCAGGTTTCTGCAACTACCAAAACATGTTGCGCGTTCATATGCCGTTATAAGAAAAAAGCTAATAAATATTCATGGTGTATTTATCAGCGCTACAGATAAATGTGCGTCCTCAAAAGCTCAAGTCGTCATTTCTCCACCAAACCCTATGTTGTGACCACTCTTTAGAATCGCCTCTTCGATACGATTCTAAAGAGTGGTCACAACATAGGGTTTGGTTGGGACGGTTCTAAAGAGTGGTCACAACAAAAGGGTTTGGTGGAGAAATAAAGGATTTGTTTTGAAAATGTCTCATCTTTTCTGGACCTCTGCTTTATTTCTTATAATTTTATGTTTATTTATAAGGTAAAGGGTTTTTGTTGACTGACAAGCAATATAGACCCTGGTCAGATATCCCATTTTAACCCCATCTCATACACAGGGGTAAGCCACGTTTGAGTCAGTATATGTTTATATAGAATATACATAGACTGACTCAAACGTGTCTTACCCCTGTGCTCTCTTATTCAAACAGAGTAGATCTAGATCAGATGGCTCCTGTGGATCTGACGCAATTTTGAATATTTCCGATTCGATCAAACTGTTCGAAAAAGACCCACTATTTACCGAGTTACTCGGTGTCTCATCAGGATCCAAAAGAATGACAGCAACATTTTCTTTGAGAGTTAAAGCAGACAATTGTTTTGCGGGCAAACATTTCCTAGATTTAAAAAGGGTAACTCTTTTGCCGTCATAGTCGAATATTTGCAAGTACAGTAGAACCCCTCTAATGCGACCACTTAATGAATCGACAAGGGTGTCTTTATAAGCATGTGGTAGCTTAATGCAGGACAAAAAGTAATGCTTTCTGCATTACTTTTGTCCTGCATTAAGCTACCACCTGCATCTAGCACCCAGAATCTTTGCAAGTAGTTCGGCTCCAGGTTCGACGTCGAGTGGCCTGAGTAACTCGGCATCTGATCTGAATCCAAACAGCTTTAACGACCACTTCCGTTTCAGAGAAGGAATTGAAGAAAAGTCCACGCTGAAACTTAAAGCAGACGACATTGTTTGCAGACGAAAATTATTTGGCGCCAAACGAGTTAAAGGCACGTTTCAGCAACTTGTTCTGTTTCAGGTCAAATTTCTCAATAAAATTCCTTCTGCATAAAATCGAAGCAGAGAGCCGCGTTGTTATCATTGATTTTCAATGGTGCCTCTATAATCGCGCGCAGAGACTATAGAGATCTGATGGGCAACTGCTTCTATTCTACGGCAGTGGAGAAAACGTAGTCAGCTACATGTATTAAGATGCATGTCGTCTGCTACAAGTTGTTGTTCTCTGCTAAACTTTACGGCATTTGCTATACGATTCTGTCGTCTGTTTATCCATTTACTACCTATATACGCATTTCAACGCATTTGTAAACAGAGTGGACCCAGATCAGACGGCTCTTGCAGGAGCCGTCTGATCAGGGTCTGCTCTGTTTGCTTATTAAATGATATATATCTGGCTCTGTTGTTTAGTACCGTAGTAAAACGATTCCTTTGTTCATGATGCCATTGTACAAATACAGCTACTTAATATTCATACTTTAATTATTTCTTAATGAATATTAATAGTGTAAAGAGTTACGCCTTTCTCTCGGTTGCTGACTTGCTCGTATCTCCCTGAGTGACAGTTACTAACGAGCTGGAACCATCTAAAACAGCCTTTCTTCTCTCAGAATAAATCTTATTAGTTACGGTATTTGACGAATAATGTTACTTATAGATCAAGTAAATATAGAAATAGAAACATTTCAGTCAGACAAGAGTAATTTCGACGGAGGCATTTTTTTCCCACGCAGACTACAGATTTCCGAGAAAATGGCATCTTGAAGCAGACGATATTCTCTTAGCTCACGACATAACACCGAAGGATGGTTTTAACCATTTTCCCGCTGTATAAAAAGGTATATCGTCTGCACAACTTTGGACTTTGGTGCAATTTTGACTGCTTACGATTTGGTCAAGCTTTTGAGAAACTATTGACAGAAAGTCAAACAGCTTGGGTCCTGATGAGACGCCGAGTTACTTGGTGTCTCATCTGGATCCAAGCTGTTTGCAAATGCGAGTCTGTCGCGAAGTGTAGGCTAGATGTTTAATGCAAATGACATTTTCCTGTGTGGCTATTGAATGTGGTTTCTTGTAAAATATTCACCCCGAACATAATTCTACTCTGCAGCATGTATCTGACATGTGTCTTACTTTAAAGTAACGGTCGCAACTGTTGGCAACAGCCAGTAAGGGTTTGCCGGACCGTTCGGATCCGAGCTGTTGACATCGGTTGCGAGCGTTTTGTGCGCATTACACGAGCGTTATTCACAACTGAATACATGGCTGGTTTTGAAAGAATAAAATTATTCTCAGTTTGATCTATACATATTGTGAAACACGTTTGTTCTTCTTTTCTACAAGAATTAGCTATAGCGGGAACCAGACAGATTATATGATAAAGTATTTTCTGTCAGAATGACAGAAACAAATAACTGAACAAACCCGCTTTGGAAAACTCCCACTCATTCATGCCTTTGTAAACAGAGTAGACCCAGTTCAGTCGACCCCTGTAGGATCCTATATATTACAAATCTGATTCTATAATGGTTGTCATGACAGTTATTTCCTGAATCTATCTTTTTAATGCGAGCATGTATTAAAATTCATAATGGTGGAGTTTTGCATTAACATTCATAGTAGGCGGAGTCTTGCATTAACATTCATAGTAGGCGGAGTCTTGCATTAACATTCATAGTAGGCGGAGTCTTGTATTAACATTCATAGTAGGCGGAGTCTTGTATTAACATTCATAGTAGGCGGAGTCTTGCATTAACATTCATAGTAGGCGGAGTCTTGTATTAACATTCACAGTAGGCGGAGTCTTGTATTAAAATTCATAGTAGGCGGAGTCTTGCATTAACATTCATAGTAGACGGAGTGTTGCATTAACATTCATAGTACGCGGAGTCTTGCATTAACATTTATAGTAGGCGGAGTCTTGTATTAACATTCATCGTACGCAGAGTCTTGTATTAATGTTTATAGTAGGCGGAATCTTGCATTAACATTCATAAGCGTTTTTATGAAGCAAAAGGTTAATACTGGATCTAGAAAGCTTCTTTTGGGGAGTTTTCTGTATGACTTTCACTCTGTATTAAGCTGTCACCCGTCGTATAGACTGATGCTGATATTTATTTTTGTATTCGGGTAAAACGTACAGTAAAACATCGATTATTCGAATGTTTAGTAAAGAATAATTAAGACATCTTTGGACAGGTGGCTGTTTAATGCGGGGTGAAAGTCATGCAGAAAGCTCCTGGAGGAGCTTTCTGCATGACTTACATCCTGCATTAAGCTGCCACCTGTCTTAGAGATAGATAATGATACATATTTTAGTGTTCGAATAAGCGAGATTTTACTGTACAGCATTTGTGTTTGAATCTGAGGATATTGTGTTCTATATTTAACCGGGGTAGCACCGAGGGTATTCAAAAGTAGAAAATGCCTGGCAACCTCTCTCAAACCTGTATTATTGCCATTGAAATAATTTGATTTCTGATTTTAATTTAATTTAAATAGAACTATAAATAGATCTTCTCCGATGCAAACACTTGATACAGAAACAAGCATGTGGTTACTTAATGAAGGACGAAAGTAATCGAGAGAACGTCGACGATTCATCTTGCATTAACTCAATCCCTCCTAGACTATTTTAGACCCAACCTCTTTGAATTAATCTACCGAAAAGGAGCATTAACTATAGAAAAGGAGAATTTTAGAATTGAGTAGTTTTAAAACCATTGTGATAAATAGAGCATTCGCTTCTATGGAGCAAATGCTCTATTTATCATAATGGTTTCAAAAAGCGATTTTTGCAGAGGCGCAAAAAGGCGCCAGCAAGAGAGAATGGGTTAAGCGACGTTTGTAGGAGCCATGTGCTATCCTCTGTGACCTTTACTCTCCCTTATGACTGTTTACTAACCCCAGTTCTAAAAGAATGGAATCGAATTATCAGCCCATTTGATGCTCTCATAATGAAGAGCATATTTGTTGTTCTTTTAGATAAGATCAGAGCACACACACGTGTTTAGATGAAAAGCGTAGATAATTAAATTGCCAACAATATCTCTCCGCCATTTTATACACCATTGACGCCCGTGCGGTCTGATCAATCATACATCGAAGGTTGAGTGTAATACTGTTGTAACGTTAATCTATTTACATAACCATCGCAAATGGTTTGGATCCAGATCGGACGTCGAGTAACTCGACGTCTCATCAGGATCCAAACTGTTTGACACTGTGCTAGCGGTTTTTTCCATATAAATGGAAGAATTTTTTTTGACAATTTTAGGACAACATTTTTTTTTCAAATGTTTATAAAGGTTAAATAATGTAGAACTAAACTATCGATATCACAATGTAGTTACTACTGTCTTGCATCGAACTATCGATATCACAAGTAATAATTGTTTTTAGTGGAAAGCAAAATTGGTTTTGGGAGCAATTCACAGATAAAATGTGAGGCATTGACCTAATTTCAAGGTTGTTAAACAATGATCAATAATACATATCAGCTTCACACATGTATGGATTGTACAGTAAAACCCCGCTAATGCGACCATCTAAAAGAGGTATAATTCTGGGTGCTTGATGCAGGTGGTAGCTTAATGCAGGACAAAGGTAATGCAGAAAGCTCCTATAGGAGCTTTCTGCATTACCTTTGTCCTGCATTAAGCAACCACCCGGTTATAAAGACACTCATGTTTATTCATCAAGTGGTCGCATTAGAGGGGTTCTACAATATTTCAATTTGAATCCTATGAGACATGTTTACCGTTGCAGATACAGCTGAACTTCGATAACTCGAACTTCAGAGTACCATGCAAATTACTTCGTAATAACAGAGGTTCGAGTCATCCGATTTCTAATCTGAAATGTTTTTTCAAGTTCACAGCTTAATGCAGGTCGGAAGTAATGCTGAAAGTTCCTATAGGAGCTTTCAGCATTGCTTTCGATCTACATTAAGCTGTCACAAGTGTTTCTAGGTATACGCAGTGATACATTTTAGAATCATTCTGTATTGTTTAATTTTGGATGGACCGAACGTTTACATCGAGTTATCCCGACTTTCGAGTCATCCGAATTCGAGATATCGAAGTTCAATTGTTGTTCATGTCCAGGTGAAACAAACGCAAATAAATATATATACTGTACAACCTCGATATCTCGAACCGTGCGCTTTCTAAACTGGAAACTAACCAAGGTGACAGCTTAATGCATGTCGAAAGACACAGTGCTCCAGATAAGATGCGTAAATTAAAACATTTTCAAGAATAATTCCTTTATTTCTCCACCAAGCCCTATACTGTGACCACTCTTTAGAATCGTCCCTTCGGGACGATTCTAAAGAGTGGTCACAGTATAGGGTTTGGTGGAGAAATGACGATTTTAGTATTTGGGTACACACCGTTATCTGTAGCTTTGGAAAGTATTGCTAAAAGCTCCTGAAGGAGCTTTGAACTTTACTTGCCACCTGCATTAACCCTTCGCTTGCTATGCACGTCAATATACCTACCTGTAAATAGTGAAGACCCAGATGAGACAGCTCCTGCAGGAGCTGTCTCATCAGAGTCTGCACTATTTACAAGTTAATTGAGCAACCAGTGCACTCCACAGCTGTGATTGCAGACAGTGAAGATATATGTAATTATACAACAGGGCATGGGTAAAGAAGGAGAAATGTATTTTCAAATTCAGCAAGAGAAGGGTTACATGTAAGCTGTTGCGAGTCTTTATATGCATTGGTGAATTCTGTATTACAATTTTACTTCGAGCTAATGCGATTTCGAATTATCCGATTTCGAGAGACACAGAGGTTCAACTCTACCGTGTTTAGTCTTTCTCATGTTGAAAAATGTCCTCTTAGACCCTGATTTGCTGATTTTGTCTGACGTCAGATTCGTTCAAGGTTAACCCGTACAACGCTGAATTTTCAAATGGAATATTCCAAAATTCAAATAGGTCAAGCTTATGGTGAATATTTAGGGATGTTTTCTAATGAACAATGTAACATGACAAACAGTGCAGACCCTGATGAGAGGGCTCCCCTAGGAGCCCTCTCATCTGGGTCTACACTGTTTGCAAAGGACATTAGTGACTCGGGTCCCGCACTATAAGGGTTATGGGAAACTACTGACAGAATGTCAAACAGATTGAACCCGGATGAGACGCCGAGTTACCCGGCGTCTCATTTTGATCCAAACTGTTTGGAAATAACATTCTGGTCGTGTTTGCGATTACCAATCATGATGATGATGACGACAGCAACGACGTCGATGATGATGACGATGATATTGATGATAATGGTGATAATAGAAAAGAAAATAAAGATTATCATGACCCCATCCGCCACCCGATCTCCAAATTTCTGCTGCGAATGCGAGTTTGTGAATGTCGAGACTAATCTCGAGGATTTGTAATCGCGGACATTTTATTATAAAGCATAATTAGTTTGTTTATCAGTATATGTTCGAAAATGCAGCCATACCTCTTTAACTGGCAATTATTGTCGTCTGCAAAAAAAGGGATTGTCTGCTGGTTACATTCTGGTAGAATTATTCTTCCCTTTTTTGTTTCAAGATCAAAGTATCGACAGTCTGGATCCTGGTGAGATGCCGAATTACTCATTTGGATCCAAACTTTGTGCAAAAGAAGTCCCAGATTAACTCTTCCGCTGCCGAATTTTGTCGTCTGCAAAATTAGTCGTCTGCTAAAATTTTCATTTTTTATTTTTCTTATTTTTTTTATTTAAAAAATAATCACACTAACAAACAGTTTGGATCCTGGTGAGACGCCGAGTTACTCGGCGTCTCATCTGGATCCAAACTGTTTGCATAGGAAATTACAGATGTGACATTGGCAGCGAAAGAGTTAAGCCATGCCAGCGTAAGAGTAAATCGCTCGAAATAGAAAATTAAACTAATCAGTAATAATTAGCGTCATGCTGGGTATTACCTGAACGAGTTTTGTAAATAAAACACCTTTAGTTCCAGCCTTTTACTATGTAAACAAATCGAACCGGGTGCACTGCTTTGATGTGAAAAACTAGGAACAGTGCGTGATTAGAAGAAAGAACCTGTTAATTAGGCCTGTCTAACGCTCTCTGTAGTAAATAGACGACAGTTTATAATTAATCCTAGCTGATCATGCTTAGCTTGACTTGACTTGACTTGACTCGCATTTGCAAAAAGCTTGGACCCAGATGAGACTCCGAGTAACTCGGCGTCTCATCTGGATCCAAGCGGTTTTACACCTGAGCAGTAGTTATTTAAAGGCTTGTATGAATTGGAAGTTAGTTGAAATTTCAGCTGATTAAATGTTTTCAGCAGACATTATTTTTTCCTTCAGATTTTCCACATTAGACTGGTAAGCACGATTTGTTGCTACCTTTGCTGCCAGGATGTGTTCCTATTTAATCCTTTAGATTGTTGCAGAGGTTGAGATAAGATGCGTAAATTTAAACATTTTCAAGAATAACTCTTTTATTTCTCAACCAATCCCTATACTGTGACCACTCTTTAGAATCGTCTCTTCGAGACGATTCTAAAGAGTGGCCACAGTATAGGGTTTGGTGGAGAAATGACGATTTTAGTATTTTTGTACGCACCTTTATCTGTAGCTCTGCTGTTGATAAGTAAATCGGGAATGCATTTTGTAAATAGTGTGGATCCAAAACAGACGTCTAGTTGTTCAGTGTCCGTGTATAACATACATATATACACGTGCCTTGAAAACAAATGCCGAAAACGCAAGTCTGACATCTGAAATAGGCGGAAGCATTCGTAGACGACATACGTTCAGTATGCATAGATTTAATATCAGATCACGTGCCGTGGTTTTTGCCAGGAATTATTATCAATCTCGCGAGAAACAAGGATGGTTCAACCGACTCAGACATTTTAGTCATATAATATAGCTCTCTGTTAGCATAAACTGCATATATTCTCAGCCGAAATGTAAAACCACCTTCTAGGACGAAGTTGTGAAGTCACAGTGATGGCCTATGTTCCATTTGGCTTGTTGAGAACATTTGACTTGTTGAGAACCAATATTCTATCTGACCTGTTTAGAAGCTATGCTTCATTTGGTTTGATGAGAACGCACGCCCTGTTTTGTCTGTTGAGAACCCATGCTTCATTTGGTCTAATGAGAACCTATGATTCATTTGGCCTAATGAGAACCTATGCGCCATTTGGCCTAATGAGAACCTATGCTTCATTTGGGTTGTTGAGCACCTATTCCCTATTCTTCGTTTTCATCTGTTGAGAATCTATACTCTATTTACACCTGTTGAGAACCTATATGCTTCAGTTGGCCTGATGAAAACGTATGGTCCAATTGGCTTGTCGAGAACCCATGCTTCATTTTGGCATTAAGAGAACCTATGCTTCCTTTGACCTGTTGGGAACATTATGTTTTATTTGGCATGTTGAGAACCTATACTTATGGCTTTTTGAGAACACATGATTCACTGGACCTGTTGAGAAAGATATTCCTTAAGATAACAATGATATCGCTAGTCGATTGCAAAACCATTTCCGAGAACAAAGCCTCTCATATTGAACAATACACTAAACCCATCTGAAGCGAGCATTTTATGAATAAACATAGGTGTATTTTGATCTGAAAGAGTCACTTTTTGAAACCATTGTGATAAATATAGCTGCACTCGCTTCATAGGAGCAAATGCTCTATTTATCACAATGGTTTTAAAACTACACAATTGTAAAATATTTCCTTTTCTCTTGTAAATGCTTCTTGTCGGTAGATTTATTCAAAGAGACTGGATCTATTTTTTTAATATTCATGACGTCATTATTTTTTACATGAAGTTTCATGAAGGAAAGGGTTTAAGACTCCTATGTTAATAATAACAGGGTTGTCACGCGTCAGGGAAAAGTCAGGGAAATTAAAAAAAATCAAGGTCAGGGCATTGTCATTGAATTTTGAGAACTGTCAGGGAAATTGGAAAATATAGGCAACTGTCAGGGAATTGTCAGTGAATTTTGAAAACATGAGAATGAAGGTTATATATTTTTAAAAATCCGTAACGTATTACAGAAATTATGACAGAAAGACAAATTTCGCAATGAAATGTGTCAGGGAAATTTGAAATTATTACAGGGAAATGTCAGGGAATTATCAGGGAATTTTGTTTCTTCTGGTTGTTGGCAACCCTGCGAATGCGGTCGTTGTAGAGAGACTCTTTTCGTATTTCGAATTTGTATTATCATAAACAAAAATCTACCGAAGTATGTAATGGTTTTTTATTCAATGGTTGATGTGGTCCAGGTGCAATGTTGTCTTGAGATACGGTAGAACCACCATTCATTCATTGAACTTAGGATTCTTAAAAATCAGGTGGTTGCGTAATGCAGGGAAAGTAATACAGAAAGCTCCAGCATTACATTTAGCTTGCATTAAACTACCACCTGCCCTACAGACCCATACTCAGACCATTTTAATGGCCTATTAAGACAGATTCCACTGTATTATGTTATTAACCATTAAGTACTCAGCTGTGCATATATGACTACTTCCAAACCGATGAAGCGTTTGAGACACAACCAACCACCGAGTATCAAACAGTTTGGTTCCTGATGAGATGCCGAGTTACTCGGCGACTTATTTGGATCCAACCTTTTTGCAAATACGAGTCAGGTTGTGAATAACGCAATAAGGGTTAACTGTTTGCAAAGGCACATAAAAGCGTATTTATGGAGTTACGTGTTCAAACATTCATTAACCCTTCTCTTGCTGAATTTTAAAATACATCTCCCCTTCTTTACCCATGCCCTGTTGTATAATTACATATATCTTCACTGTGTACAACTATTTCGCTGTGCAATCACTGCTGTGGAGTGCACTGGTTGCACAATCAACTTGTAAATAGTGCAGACCCTGATGAGACAGCTCCTGCAGGAGCTGTCTCATCTGGGTCTTCACTATTTACATGTAGGTATATTGACGCGATTAGCAAGCGAAGGGTTAAGAAAGTTTATGCTCCAAAATTCAGTGTCAAGACCAAGGTCAAATGTCAACAGTGGGCGCTCGGTATGTGATCAGAGTGCTTTAACAGTGAAAGATAGATCAATGTAAAAGTTTCGCCAACAAAAATCAAGAATATTTAGTCTTTCAATGTAGTTTGATCCTCAGACTCAGATAGACTCACTCAGAATGAAATGTAACCTGGTATTCAAGATGGTCGCCAAAGTAAAGAATGTTTTGGTTATTACTGTATTATTCATGTACATATTACCACCATATTGCTTTACTATTACTACTACTACGTGTAAAGTATTTTCCAAATGTGACTGCCAAAATGTTTAATATGTTTAACCCTTTCCCCCAAAACAGAGTAGATCCAGATCAGACGGCTCCTATGGTGGGAGCCGTCTGATCAGGGTCTACTCTGTTTGCTTATTGACTAACATAGAACTGTTTATACAGTTTCTTCCATGGCCGAAAGTTTCCACATTTAAAATGTCATTATAAAAAGTAGTACGCATGACGTCATTGTTTCTTATCAGAACTATAGTGCTCCCTCCCTACAACGGCCCTCTCAATAACGATTCCCTCCTTACAACAACGCATGTCACTGTTTCCCAAACAACAAGGCTCCAGAAACAACTTTTTTTCCACCGTAATTTTTTATGCCTCTATCAAACCCTATGTTGTGACCACTCTTTAGAATCGTCACTTTGTGACGATTCTAAAGAGTGGTCACAACATAGGGTTTGATAGAGACATAATGGTTTTAGTTCTTGAAATACACCTTATCTGGGGATCTGCAAACAAGCTAATTATGTTTGATTTTCCCTCCCTATAACAACTCCCTCTGAACAACACATACAATCTTCGTATCCCACAGGGTGTCGTTGTAGAGAGGGAGCACTGTATAAAATTCAACGTCAAGAACAAAAACTAAATTGAACCCTTTCAGTGCCATGAGGACGAATCTTTGATACCATATACATACAGTTTTGATTCAGATGAGACGCAGAGTAGCTCAGCATCACACCAGGATCCAAACTATTTGATATCCTGTTAACCTTTTCATAATACATGTAAATTGAACAAGTTCCCGCTCTAAAACAGCTTGAAGCAGACGAAAATATGACCAGCAGACGAAAACGCTGGTATTGAAAGGGTTAAGGAGAAAACGTGTCTTAGACGATTGGCCAAAGGTGCTGCCATGATGGGCCCAGTCGAGTGCATTCCATTATATAAAATCTCAACTATTCCAATAAGTTTATTTGAAGAGGTTGGCGTGACTGCAACAAACATATCTGATATTCTTAATAAACTAGAAAACATTACTAGATCTCCATGAATCATTTAGAGTTTTTCAGAATCTAGATTGTTTCTTATTGTATGGGAATTATTCAAATGCTCAAAAATAGAACATAAGTCAGGAAGGAAATTAGGATATGACACGTGAAAGTCCATGGCAACCCCCAGAAGCACACGTGAAATGAGCGCTCACACATACATGCACGACCTTCACAAAACTGTTCCCTGCCTGATCCACACCGACTGCATATTAACCCTTACTACGCTGACTTTTTAAATGGACTATTCCAAAATTCAAACAGGTCAAGCTTTTGGTGACTATTTAGGGGTGTTTCTGAAGAAAAGTGTAACATTGCAAACAGTGCAGACCCTGATGAGAGGGTCCCTCTAGGAGCCCTCTCATCTGGGTCTACACTGTTTGCTAAGGACTGTTTGACTCGTGTCCCGCACTGTAAGTGTTAACATCGCCGTAAAAACAAAACTCAACCAAACTCATCGAAAACAAAAGACAAGATGTGACGCCATAGATGTGACGTGATAAGACATGACATCACAAAAGTATATTTCGATTGGGCTTGATGTTGCAGCATTAAGAGTTTTCAGAATCCAGACTGTTGTATTTCATATTGTTTGCGAATTATTCAAATGCTCAAGTCTACTCCTGGGATGATATTGTTATATTTATATAATCATGACCTCTGTAGTTATAGCTATACAGTAAAACCACTCTAAACCGGAATCCTAAAATTTCAAAGTGGAACAACCCATCAATGACATTGATTCCGGTTCAGGATTCCGGTTCAGAGTGGTGTTTTTACTGTAAAGCTATAACTCTAGATTATGACTATATAGAGTCCACTAGGTATGGAAGGCTTAACAAACAGTGCAGACTCGTATCAGAAGGCTCCTCCAGGAGTCCTCTAATCTGGGTCTACACAGTATGCAATTGACAGTACATGCGTGTCTGGGTTTGAAATGGTCATTTTTAGAGTGGAATAGTCGACAAGGTTGTTAGAGTCCCTACTGGTGCAGCTTCATTTCTAGTTACCGTAAAACCTCTCTATAACGGCCACTAAATTACATCAAGTACTTTGTGTTAAAGGCAGGTGGCTACTTACAACAAGGTAAAAGTAATACAGAACGCTCTAATAGGAGCGTTCTGTTTGACTTTCACATTGCTTTAAGCAGCCACCTGTCCTAGATACTAACTAATTAACACAATTTAGTGACCGTTATAGAGAGGTTTTACTGCACATGTAGGTCAAATTAACCCTTTACCTCATGGAAACTAAAGCAAGTAAATTATTTGTATCAATTAGATTTAAAATTTTTTTTATAATAGCACATGAATAAAAAATGTCTTAGCGGTGGCATACACTGTAGAATAAGATTTATACATTTCCCTGAGCAAGCAAAACAGACTCTGCCAAATGATATATGAATGTATGAAACACTGGACATGTCAGAAACGGTTTAGATGCGTATACATATAAGCTGTTAACCATCCATACTGCGACCAGGCTCGAATTTGCAAACGGTATTGATCCTGATGAAAGGCTGAGTACGTTGCTTAAACCCATTTTCTCATATTGACCCTTTTTGACGACTCTGTAAAAGTCACTTTTTGAAACCATTGTGAGAAATAGAGCATTTGCTCCATAGGAGCAAATGCTCTATTTATCACAGTGGTTTCAGAACTACACAATTCTAAGCCTTTCCTTTTCTCTAGTAAATGCTCCTTTTCGGTATATGTATTCAAAGAGGTTGGGTCTAAAATAGCTATTGAGAGATGGGTTAACTCTCGCCGATGAAGATTCGTGTCATAAGTAAGTATTAGCTAATTTTTTATAATGGCATAACATTTGGTATTAGTAGAAACTGTGGAGTCAGCCCTTTTATAATTTTATAAACAACCAGTGCAGACTTTGGTCAGATGGTCCTTACATGTACAAGAGCCGTCTGAATGCACTGGATCTGAATGCATTGTTTTCACCTGAGACCTAGTAACTCTACTACAAGTAATGTCTACTCAAAATCTTAATTGCTAATTTGTCACTGACTTCCGACTCATTTTGAGAACATATTGATCGAGCGCCAAACAGTTTGGCGTCTAATCTTGATTCAGGTTGTTTTTATGCAAATCAGGCCGCGCTTAACCGTTTCCCTGTTCTATATTCATATAAGGAATAATTACAACATGAATATTTATTAGCTCAGTTTTCATAATGTAAACTTTTCAATGGGTTTTTTTGCTTTGAAAAAGACTAGAATCAGAGCTGTGTCATCTCGAAAGCAAACAGAGCAGACCCTGATCAGACAACTCCTATAGGAGCCGTCTGGTCTGGGTCTACTCTTGCGTGAAAAGGCGTTTATATGAAGGAAAGGGTGAATATTAGAAAGCTTAATTTAACTAGATCAGACGCTAAATAAACACGGGCGCCATTGCAGTAAGCGCATGCGTTTCATTCCTGTTTTCCAGCTATTCAATGACTTCCAGTTATGTTGGTTGGATTCTAGAGGCAAGACCAGCGTACAACATAAATCTTTAAACACACTCAAGATATTGAAAGCGACACCTTAGAGCTGGTAAACTGTGGGAAACATGATAAAAATACCAATCTTCCTCGAAGGAGGGCGTTTTTCGTCATAAATCATAAATGCATCCTTGTTTTCTCATGATGAATTTCGCCCTTTTCTCATGGTAATAAGTTGATTACGAAGGATCGAATGGTGAGCGTTATCTGAGAAGTCAGATTTCTTAATTGTGACCTATGACATTTGCTTAAGATTGATTTCTGAAATCCAGTTCAGGTGTTCGATTTAGATTATGTCTTGTCTGATCTTGAGCAAACCTAAATACAGCTACTTGACTTGTCATTTAGCTCTATACTTGATGGACGATGTTAATGTAAGAAATAGTTACTTTATATGTGTTACTTATAAATTTTATAAAATGTCATACGACCATAGACATTGTTTAACCCATTCCCTCATATTGACGCCTTTTGGCGCCTCTGTAAAAGCACTTTTCAAAACCATTGTGATAAATAGAGTAATGGTTTCAGAACTACATAATTCTAAAATTGTCCTTTTCTCTAGTTAATGCTCCTTTTCGGTAGGTTTATTCAAAGAGGTTGGGTCTAAAAATAGCCTATGAGGTAACAGGTTAAACATGGAAAAACTGTAGAACATACCCTGAACAGACAGCTCATCTTTTTAGAGTTTTCAGATTCTGGGTCTACTCTGTTTGCAAAGGTAGTAAATATGTGGGATTATCAAGAACTGTATTAACCCTTCGCTAGCTGAATTTTAGAATACATTTTTCCTTCTTTACCCATGCCCTGTTGTATATTTACATATATCTTCACTGTGTACAAGTATTTCGCTGTGCAATCACTGCTGTGGAGTGCACTGGTTGCACAATCAACTTGTAAATAGTGCAGACCCAGATGAGACAGCTACTGCAGGAGCTGTCTCATCTGGGTCTTCACTATTTACAGGTAGGTATATTGACGTGAATAGCAAGCGAAGGGTTAACCCTTTCCCTGTTCTTTGTTTATTTTATATTTCAGTACATTTATTTGAATACTCATGGACAAAATAGTTATAATGAAATATGGAAAGTGGAACATAGCCATTTTAAAAAGTGAAAAAAAAATTCATTGGCAAACAGAGCAGACTTTGATCAGAAGGCTCCTCTAGGAACCGCCTGATCTTGGTTTACTCTGTTTGCACATGCGCGAAAATACTTTTATATGAAGGAAAGGGTTAAGTACCATTGCTGTATGTATGTGCTTGTGTTCGGTACAGGAACGGTCAATTCTGACGTCAGGTCCAATCATTGGCCTTAGTTTCAGTATTTTAGTCATATCACGACGTCTAGCTAATTACCGGTGGAGAAAGACACCAGAGCTTCTTTTTCCGTGTACGGAGAAACTTGTACTGTAATAAATAGTGTATGAATATCAAGTCACTCGATATTTATCATATACAGTAAAATCCCTCTAAACCGGAATTCTAGTAGAGAAGACTTTAGATACTTTTAGGCAGGTGGCTGCTTCATGTAGGGTGAAAGTCATGCATGACTTTCACCCTGCATGAAGCTGCCACCTGTCTCCAAGACCGATATTTATACCAAATTTAACGTCCGGTTTAGAGGGGTTTTACTGTATATAGCATATGGACATCCATGGCATAATTGCAGAATCGTCTCTCTATATATATTATTTCATAAGCAAATATAGCAGACCCTGATCAGACGGCTCCTACAGGAGACATTTTATCTAGGTCCTTTCTGTTTGCAAAGACGTCAAAGTAGGTAGGCTATCTATGAGGAAAGGGTTAAATTTCTGACACACTATAGCTCGTGGATGTTAAGTTAGGCTTGTGTAATAATCGATGAGCCGACTCCTACCACATGCCTTTTCATATACAATGATTTCTGATGAATCATTTTATTAGTTTGCGCATTAATCTTGATGCCTCTAAAACCGTTGCCAGTTTTCGGTGCTTTCACTTATTAAGTTTAGAATTGAATGCATTTTAGATTGGAAGTTCGATAGTTTGTAAATATACAGTAAACCCCCTCTAAACTGGACGTTTATGTTAGTATCAGCGTCAGTCTTTCGGACAAGTGGCAGCTTAACCCATTCCCCCTATAGCCTATTTTTAGATCCAACCTCTTTGAATAAATGTACCGAAAAGGAGCTAGAGGAACAAGAGAAAAGGACAATTTTAGAATTTTGTAGTTTGAAACCATTGTGATAAATAGAGCATTTGCTCCTATAGGAGCAAATGCTCTATTTACCCCAACGGTTTCAATAGGAGATTTTTACAGAGGCATAGAAAGGCGTATTTATGGAGAAAAGGGTTAATGCCCTTTGAAAATCAATCAGATGAAGGAGCTTTCTGCATGACCTTCACCCTGCATTAAGCAGCTACCTGTCTTAAAACACATTTTCTCTCTGTCTCTCTCTGTCTCTCTCTGTCTCTCTCTGTCTCTCTCTCTGTCTCTCTCTCTGTCTCTCTCTGTCTCTGTCTGTCTCTCTCTGTCTCTGTCTGTCTGTCTGTCTGTCTGTCTGTCTGTCTGTCTGTCTGTCTCTCTCTGTCTGTCTCTCTCTCTCTCTCTCTCTCTCTCTCTCTCTCTCTCTCTCCAAAATCCGGTTTAGAAAGGATTAACTGCAGCTGAATACACTACCTTTGCCAAGTGGTACATTTTACAAGAAATTATAGATTTTAAATTGCTATGCTCACTCACATCTCTTATAAGAGTCACTGCATAGTATAACTCATAACCATTTCCGTCATAAGCGACTTTTCACGCCTTTACAAACAGAGTAGACACAGATCAGACGGATACTGTAGGTCTGCTGTGTTTGCTTATGAAAGTACATAGGTCTGATCCTACAGTTGTTTGTCTGCGCCAAACTTCCCTTGAATATTCAGAGCTACAGATAACGGTGCGTACTCAAATACTAAAATCGTCATTTCTCCACCAAACCCTATATTGTGACCAGTCTTTAGAATCGTCTCGAAGAGACGATTCTAAAGAGTGGTCACAACAGAGGGTTCGGTGGAGAAATAAAGAAGTTATACTTGAAAATATTTTGATTGACGCATCTAATCTGGAGCTCTGATATTTTACCTTGCAAAGATAAGTTAATGAATATTCATAAATATATTAATTCATGCATAAGACTTATAGTATGAATTCGGGAAAGGGTTAACTTGATAATCTACCTTCTACCACCTTTCCAGATAGAGCTAATCCAGATCAGACAGCTCATACAGAAAATGTCTGATTAATGTTTGTTCTGTTTGCTATATGTTACAGATCGGATTATGTGCTGATTGCCATGGTTACACATTTTGTAATTTTATATTTTCACCCGTAGTCCTCCTGTCACAACTATAGTTGCATTTACAAACAGTAGGAGCTCTCTCATCTGGGTCTGCACTGTTTGCCATGGAAAATCCATGCCTGCATTCGCTATGCTTTTGCCTAGGAAAATCATTTCAACATTTTCTGTGTATTTGTGTAAAGATTTGCCTAGTTAATATTCAATAAGGACAGAGTGATAAAAACTATGTGACGGGCTAAGGATGAATACATTAAATAAAACGAATAAGCATTCATAATTGAATTGAGTCCTACATGAACGTTCATCTTGAATATTGATCATGCTAAATTATGATCTTCGTCAACACTATACAGTGAACCCTCGTTACAACGGAGGTGTTTGTTTCCAGACAGTTTGCTGGTATAACGAAGTTGCCGTTAAATCGAGTTTAAATATGAAAAGAACCATGTGGCCAGTTTTAAACTAGTACCAACATGTGCACGCTTAAGGCAGAAGACAAGAAGTGCAAAAAGCTCCCTTTGGGAGCTTTTTGCACTTCTTGTGTTATGCATTAAGCGATCACCTGTCTTATTGGCACAGCACCTATTTATTTAGTGGTTGTTTCAAAAACGTAACGGTAATTTTGTTTCAATGCATATTGCCGGTATAACGAGGGTGCCATTGTAATGAATGCCAGTATAATGAGGGTTCACTCTATCTACTACATTGAACTTATTGAGTATAGCTTGAAACATATTATATCGCTCTCTTTATCTTTATATGCTACATCATAAGTATCACCTGTTTCTATTTCTTTCCCTTTAACCCTTACTACGCTGAATTTTCAAATGAACTATTCCAAAATTCAAACAGGTCAAGCTTATGGTGGATATTTAGGGATTTTTCTGAAGAAAAGTGTAACATGGCAAACAGTGCAGACCCTGATGAGAGGGCTCCTCCAGGAGCCCTCTCATCTGGGTCTACACTGTTTGCTAAGGACAATAGTGACTCGTGTCCCGCACTGTAAGTGTTAACTCCCATGCAGTTGAATGTCGATATCTCGAACTTCAATGGACCATACATACTACGTCAAGACCACAGAGGTTCGAGTCATCCGATTTCTAATCTGAACAATTTCTCAAGTTCACAGCTCAATGCAGGTCTGAAGTAATGCTCCAGATTGCAACATAACGAAGGATGCAAGTAATTGCAGAAAGTTCCCAAATGAACTTTATGTATGAATTTCGCTGTGCATTAATTAGGCTACATTAAAATATACCTGTCTTAAAACAGTCCAATGAATATTTATGCGTTAATGTGTAAATATCCATGGGGTAAACGGTTAAAGAAGTGTTGGTGTGAAATGTATGTTTTATTCAACAATTATCATGTATTTGAAGACGGTTCAGATGTCCACATAAGACGTGTAAATCTTCAAGAATACATCCTTTAATTCTCCACAAGCCCTATACTGTGACCACTCTTTAGAATCGTCTGGAAGAGACGATTCTAAAGAGTAGTCACAGTATAGGGTTTGGTGGAGAAATGACGATTTTAGCATTTGAGTACGTACATGTACCTTTATCTGTAGCTCTGCGGATTTTAATTTTATCAGGCTACGTGCAAATACCATGGTACAACTCGACCTTTTTCTTACTCGTAAAATCTGTTTTGTTTTATGTCGATGCTGTAAGTAGATCTATCGTACACTCACACCCAGTTTGAAATCTTCGAGGTAATTATGTATTCTTTTAACGGTGCGTGTTTACTTCAAAAGTAGTGCTGATAACATCATGAGCTTCGTAGAGAAAGAACCTTTATTGTTCTCACTACGTAAATGAGCCTGGTAGTAATTAGTTTTGTCAGTCTGACGTCATACGCGTGTGCCTGGCGAATGCTCACTTCCGGTAATGGCCGATGCCTCATTTCCGGTATGGCGTTCAATCACGCATGGTTCTTTAAGTTCAAACACATTTCAGAAAAAAGTGATTTATTGCTCGGAGAAATCCGGTCGCTTCATTTAATAGCCATTTACCTAATGAATATTCATGTAAGAAATATTGAATTCATGAATTTTGAGTAGCTAATTTCTTCTGTTTTACATACATATAAAAATGAAGAATAAGGGAAATTCTGATCAAGGCAGAATCTGTAGAATCAGATCTACATTATTTCGTATGCGAACAGAACAGACCCAGTAGGAGCTGTCTGATCTGGGTCTATCCTTTTTGCAAATGTTTAAAGTGTCAATGGTAAGTGCTGGTTAACAGCAGTAAAAGCACGTGTTCGCTTTGTTTATATTATACAGAAACCACGTGCTTTTCACAGTTTTGTTTTCCCTTGTTATCACCTGGTGGTGGATGTGTAGATATTGATGAAGTTATTTCCGGCTGTTGAAAGATGCTAGAAAATGCGCTTGCCAGAAATATGCTGAGTGGACTCGCAGTACAAGGTTAAAAGTTTATCTCAACGAGGTACGATCATTCTCTCTGAAGTGGGTTCGTCTGTTTTGACTCATTATGGATAGGAGCATATTGATAAAATGGGGTGGCCAGGATATATTTCACGTTGATTTGAACATAATCAGAGGTCGAAGCAAACTGAAGTTCGAGGTCAATTACGAATCGTTTATATACTTACAACCTGCCAGCAGTGGGCAACTACAAACACAATCTAATAACACAACAAATAATTTTCAGAATGTTTTCGATTTTACTTGAAGAATAAATAATCACTGTCATCGTTAATTGTGATCTGCCAAATATTAACCTTGTCTTCTCAAGTTTGGATCTGATGCAAATTTGACTACTTCTAATCTTCCAATTTGATACAAACGTTTGAGAAACTATTGACCGTATGTCAACCAACTTGGATCCTGCTAAGACGCTGGATAACTCCTGAAGAGCAACAGAAAAACGTGCGTACTCAAGTACTAAAATCCTTATTTTCCCACCAAACCCTATGTTGTTACCACTCTTTAGAATCGTCTCGAAGAGTGGTCACAACATAGGGATAGTGGGATAAAGAGTCACTCGAACTTCCAAGGACCATACAAATTACCGTACATGTACTTCGAGATAACAGAAGTTCGATTCATCCGATGTTGGAACTTTCGGCATTACTGTTGACCTGCATTAAGTTGTCACATGTGTTTCTAGTATACGTAGTGATACATTTTAAAATACTTCTGTATTGTAAATTTTGGAAGGATCGAATTTTGTCTTCGAGTTATCCCGAAGTTCGAGTTATCCGAGTTCAATATATCGAAGTTCAACTGCATTTGGCAACTCATAGGATCGCCTTTTGACGTCATTGCAAACAGAGTAGACCCAGATCAGACGGCTCCTGTAGGAGCCGTCTGATCAGGGTCTACTCTGTTTGGTAATGAACTTATATATAGATCTGATTCTACACTCTCTGTAGTGGTCAAATATTTCTGTATTAATGATGTCATTTACAAAATAAAACTAATGAATATTCACGATGTCATTATTTCTTACATGAATATTCATGGAGTAAAAAGTTCAATTCAGAGGAAACATTTCATAAAAAGTTTGATTTTCATGTTTTCATTTAGGGATTAATTTGGTTGTTTATTTTAAGCCTTTACTTGACAATTAAGGTCTCCCATACATTTGCAAGCATAGTAGACCAATATTAGATACCGGTAGTTCCTTTAGTGGCAGTCTGTCCTGTTCACTTATATGTGTCTGGATCACAGGTGCCAGGCGCGTGACAATTTATTAAAAGCTACAGATGCACTTCTTCAAATATGATTTTTAAAAAACCAAAACAACCAACAACCTTTTTTCTAAAAAAATATGTTGTCTAAACGTATTTGAAGATGTTTGACAGTAGTATTTATGAAATGGTCACGCGCCTGGCACCAGCGGTCTGGATCCCCTACTGTTATCCATGGCAATAAAGGAAATGCATTTTGCTTAAGTACACTTTCAAATACAGGCGCGGTTAGAATGTCTGCCCCCGACTGCCCTTGACATTTTTTGGCTTCAGTCTAACTCGTAAATTAACGTAGGTAATAGCAAACTTGCCTAATTATACAGGTAATGTGATCAGCTAATAGGCCAAATTATTCTTAATGATGGCATAATTTATCAGCTGTCTTAATCTTTATTAATGATAGCCAACCTATTAGGAGCATTTCTGACATGCTTGCAATCCCATTGCAGTGGTTCCATTCAGTAGTATACGAGGTCTTTAACCCATTCTCTCATAGGATATTTTTAGACCTAAACGCTGTGAATAAATCTACCGAAAAGGAGCATTTATAAGGGAAAAGGAAAATTTTAGAATTGTGTAATTTTGAAACCATTGTGATAAATAGAGCATTTGCTCCTATGGAGCAAATGCTCTATTTATCACAATGGTTTCAAAAAAGGCTTTTTACAGGGGCGTTTAAAGGCGTCAATAGGAAGGAATTGATTATTGCTTTGAATGTTGACTGCTCAGAGAAGAATGACCCATCTTTGTTTATCGATATAACCCAGTCAGCAGAAAAAGGATATACTTTGCAAAAGTAATTAGAATTTCAAACAGTGCAAACCCTGATCAGTTGGTACCCCTACCTAGAAGCCCTCTGAACTGGGTTAATACTGTATGCAAATGCCAGTACACTCGTTTCCCGATATCCGTCAAACTTTTGCTTTTATGTTCTTGAAATTCAGGGTTTTCGGATCAATTACCCTGTCGCAGTTTCACGCGCGTTGGGTGATGTCATATTGTAAATACAGGGCTCTAGGTAAGAGGTGTCAGTCAGACATCTCGCGACAAGATGTCATTACTCTGAAATATCCCTCATATGATTCATTGCATGGTATGTTTTTCTCTGTTAATGTTTCGTTATCTTGTCCAGTAATTTCGTTCTTGTTTCTTCGATCATTCTTTCAATAATGTACGTGGGTGGTAGATGTTTTGCTCTCAATATGATATCTTCTTTTCGACAAAGGACGTCTTATTTTAACTCTTTACTCCATAAGTACCACCTTTTACGATGCTTTTACAAATAGACCCAAATCATATAGGGCAATCTTATAAGGGTCTGTTCCGTCTGTTTATGAAATAATTCAGATCTGATTCTACAATTTCTGTCATAGCCACACGTTTTTGTATTCATATGCTGTTATAAAAATGAATCTAGTTGATATTCACGATGTCATTATACCATACATGAATATTCCTGGAGTAATTGGTTTATACAATGACCTACAGGCATTGGTCCAACAAGTCCATTTAACCCTCCCTTCATATTAACGCCTTTTCACGCATTTGCAAACAGAGTAGACCCAGATCAGACGGCTCCTACAGGAGCCGTCTGACCAGGGTCTGCTCTGTTTGCTAGTGGACTTTGAAAGATATGTTCACTTTTAAAAATGGATACAATTTTCCACTTTCCGTATTTAATTATAACTATTTTGACCATGAATATTCATTAGATACTGAAATTTGGAATGAACATGGAATAAGGAAAGGGTTAATATTTCTCGATATTTACGAAATTGTATTCACTGCCATCGTGATGCATAGTTTTGCAAAAGCAGAGAGACTACCTTTTTCACACTTTTGCACCGATGTGAACTATTTTCTCCCTACTACCGCGCGTATGAATTCAAAATCTCATATCCCAGTGTTTCTTGTATCGGAAATTAGCTAGAGAAAAGTATATTGCCCTTTTATCAGCGCCACCACATGGGTCCAATGTGTTTATATCTCCACTGATGACTATCAGAAATTGAGACTACACAAAAGTGCCTGATTAACAGATATATTTATTAGTTTTTATTTCTGCTTATCAGTCTGTTGTTGATGCATGCGTTCGATCACAAGGATGCTAAAGTGTTAAAATTACCACCGATTGCCGATAACGTCGTCCTTCTGGCGACCGAAATAGCTCTTTTCAAAACAAATCGAGTGCCTACTATACAGAAACCAGCATTTAGCCGTTGCAAACAGTGTACAATAAAACCTTTCTATAACAGCCACTACATTTTGTTAATTAGTTGATATTTAGGGCAGGTGGCTGCTTAAAGCAACATGAAAGTAAAACAGAACGCTCCTATAGGAGTAGGGTAGGTGGCTCCTATAGGAGCGTTCTGTTTTACTTTCACGTTAGTTTAAGCCACCGCATGCCTTTAACACAAAATACTTGATGTAAATTTTACCTGTAGCTTTTATCTGTAGCTCTTTTCAAAACAAACCGAGTCCCTTAACTATACAGAAACCAGCATTTAGGCGTTGCAAACAGAGTAATTACAAATAATGCAGAAAAAAGATCCGGTTCTATACGGTTTGCAAAGTCTAGAAATTGGATTTTTGTACAGCAAGGCTCCGACGTATATACGGAAACTTTGTTGATGATTTTGTGGAGTTTCTACAAAATAAGATCGTTTACGTAAAATTTGAAATATGATTTTAGCAAACCCCCCCCCCCCCCCCCCCAGCCTGGATCAAGAAGTTCGAATGGGCCACCTAGTGAATTATACATGGATTTCTTTTAAAAGTAGGTTATTGTTTGATCCCCTATCTGATGAATATTTATGTAAGGAATAATGACATCATGAATATTAATTAGAACCATTGTTATAATAACACATGGAAACAGGATGTTTTGGCCCACAGGGGAAAGACACGTTTGAGTCAATATATGTATATAGAAAGCTTTATATATACATATACTGACTTAAACGTGTCTTACCCTTATGCTTTGGCCGTTGCAGATTGTAGAATCATATCTATATTATATCATAGCAAACAGAACAGGCCTTGGTCAGACGGCTCCGATCTGGGTTTATTCTGTTTGCAAAGGCGTTGAAAAGGGTATTCATGGTGTAAAGGGTTAACTATTTACCCGCTGAATATTCATATAAACCAGTAATGCATGTATTGCCATTGCAAACAGAGCAGACCCAGATCAGATGGCCCCTGTAGAAGCCGCTGCTGTCTGATAACGGTCTGTTCTGTTTGCTTATAACAATATAATAGATCTGACTCTACAGTTTCTACCAATACCGAACAGTCCTGTGTACTTATGCGTTTATTAAAACTAAGCTAATAAATATTCATGATGTTATTATTTCTTACATGAATATGGTTAAAATGCCCAATGATATCGTTTCTCGGTGTAAGACTCCAATATAAGAATTGTTATAATGAGCCGACACCTACCCCACACCTCCTGCCCACCCAATGTTTCATTTTATGATCCAAGGAACAGAAATACAGTAAAACCTGTCTATAACGACCACTAAATTGTGTTAGTTAGTTTGTATTTAGGGCAGGCGGATGCTTAAAGCAAGGTGAAAGTAAAACAGAACGCTCCTATAGGAGCGTTCTGTTTTACTTTCACCTTGCTTTAAGCAGCCACCTGCCTTTCACACAAAATACTCGATGTAATTTAGTGGCCGTTATTGAGAGGTTTTACTGTATTTATGAATGAAACATTACGAAGTTGTTTAAAACCTCCACAGATTCTGAAACACAACTTTGATGGTGCTTACTTCGTAAACAAGGAAACATAATATTGAGCCATGTCAGAATGCGCAATAGTCTCCCCTGTCTTGAAAAGCTAGTTGATTTGTTCGTCATTTGACCATTCTAACTCATTACCTCATGAGACGATTTTTAGAGTCGATCCAGATCAGGCGGTTCATGCAGGGTCCGCTGTGTCTGCTTATGAAATTATGAAGACCTGATTCAACCGTGCTTGTTATGGCCATATATCATTTTAAAAACCCAGCTAATAGATATTCCAGATAGTAATGTTTCTAGCTTTAATGTTCATAAGGGTAAAGGGTTATAAAAGCAAAATTAAAGCAGATAACATTTTAAGAAGGCGAAAACTTGCTATTCACTCACGACCTCTTTCCGCCACCTGCATGTTTCATTTTCAAATGCATTTAACGTTTTGGCACCGTCCGACACAACGAGTAGCGTTCGGTAATTAGCCATTACCCTTCTCTGATCACGTGATTTCATGAATAGTAAATTCTTAAGAATAATGTTTATTCATAGAAAGGGCGTGTAAATTTGCTTTTGGAATTATTTGAGATTGTTTCAGAAACAGTTTTAATTAGTCGAACTAATTAACTTGAAATCAAAATCATACAATTTGTATGGAAGTAGTCGAAGTGTTGACAAGAAACATGGAATTTGATGGATTCGGGCTTTTCTACTTGGGTAATGGGAAATTCTAACATTTAGCACGCCGATGGCTTTTATTGTCGTCAGCTTGATTTAATAAATGTGAATTTTCTACAAAAGATGCCATCACAGTGTCAAACAAATCCTGATAAGTTGCCGAGTTGCTCGGCGTCTGATCTGAATCTAAACCATTTGCAAATGTCTTGCCCGGTTTTCTCGCAACTCGTTAAAAGCAAACACAGCTCGTCACCTCCCCATTCACTTTCTTTCTGCTTTGCCTCACAAAGTTGTTTTATTATGTTTTCTGCTTTTAATCCACTTCTTCGCCGAGGTTCTGAAGTCTAATCCAAGACATTCTTTCTGGATGAGCAATAGATGTTTTAAACCTCTGAAAAATAAGAAACTTGAGTCTATCCACAATCCTCTGCAATTCTGACACAGTACAGCCCCTCTAAGCCGGACTAACAAATTAGCATCAAACTACCAATATCAGCCTTAAATACAGATGGTAGCTTAATGCAGGATGAAAGTCATGCAGAAAGCTCCTAGAGGAGCTTTCTGCATGACTTTCACCCTGCATTAAGCTGCAACATGTCTCCAAGACCGATATTTATTCTAAATTGAATAGACAGCTGCAATAACCAACCACCTGCCCAAAAATATCATTTTCTTCTTTATTAAAATTCCGGTCTAGAGGGGGTTTACTCTGTACCATTTTCTCCTCGTTTCTTTTCAGATCTTGGTAAGGATGTAAAATAATTTAGTAGAATGCTGAATCACGCGCTGTCTGATCTGGATCTAAACTACTCGCGAATTCAATCATACAGTGGATATTAACCCATTTCCTCACATTGACGACTTTTGACGCCATTGTAAAACTCACTTTCTGAAACCTTTGTGATAAATAGAGCATTTGCTCCTATGGAGCAAATGCTCTATTTATCACTATGGTTTCAAAACTTCACAATTCTAAAATAATCATTTTCTCTAGTAAATGCCCCTTTTCTGTAGAATTATTAAAAATGTTCGATATAAAAATAGACTATGAGGGATTTTGTTAAAACGTTTTCATCGCACATTTCAGTATATTTTCTAGAGAACTGAAACTTACGCCTGCTTGTCTATGATTTAGTATTTGCTATTTTAGTTTCACAGGGTAGAAACCTGCATATCTATAAAATAAGTCGGGCGCATGACTAATACATAAGACATGTTTTAACCATGTTCATGCTGAACAAAATAAAGTCGTCTAAACCCATGATAGGTACATTTTTTTACCGACATCCTATCGTTCAATGGTTTTTGAATCTATTGGCCGGGTGTCAAACAGCCTGGGTTCTGATAAGACACATAATTACATTAGGATCTGTCTTAAGAGGTCTAAATATGAGTCTGTAAGGCAGGTGGTAGCTTAATACAGGTCAAAAGTAACTCAGAAAGGTCTCATAAGAGTTTTGCCCTGTATAAAGCAACCATCTGTTTTTAAGGTTCCCGTGTCCAATCAATATAAGGTCGCTTAACCCTTCCCTCATATAAACGCATTTTCGTGCATTTGCAAACAGAGTAGACCAAGATCAGACGGTTTCTATAGGAACCGTCTGATTAGGGACTACTCTTATTTTACCATTTTTATCAAATCAAAAAACACCCTTGGAAACATTATAATCATTATAAAATTCAGCTAATAAATATTCACGATGCCATAGTTTCTAACATAAGTACTGAATAGGGAAAGGGTTAAGAACTGTTCCACAGTACTCTAAGCTGTATGGAAATAACAGTCAGTTGATGAGAGCATGAGAAGGGTTAAACCTTTCCTTCATACTAACGTGCTTTCATGCATTTGCAAACATAGTAGACCCAAATCAGGTGGCTCCTATAGGAGACGTTTGATCATGGTCTGTTCTGTTTGCTAATGGAATTTGAAAGGTCTGTTTCTTTAGTTTCTAAAATGGCTACAATTTTCCACCTTCCATATTTCGTCCCTGAATATTCAGTAGGTATCGAAATTTGAAATAAACATAGCACAGGGAAAGGGTTAAAATGAAGGTCTTAGCTTTGCATGGAGATAACTCTGTATAACATTTGCAAACAGTTTGGATCCAGATTAGATACCGAGTCACTCTACGTGTTACCAGAATCCATATACTGTCTGGCATTTATTCTGTATTTTGAAATGCATTGGTGCAAGCGAACATTTTTGCAGATGAACATTGTTGCAGATGATTTTTTTGCAGACGAAAATGCTTGCTGATGATAATTACTAGAATGCTAAGAGTTTGAGCAAACGATGCTTTCAGTTGTCGAAATGATGAATGGAGTTAATCATTACCCACTTTGAAGTGGCTCTTTCAGTTTCGATGGAAACCTGCTCCTCACGCGCTGTTTGGTTTCGTATTTTGACATGACTAGGGGGTAAATTACCATAGGTGAGCTTAGGTTCATGGTAACATTACAAATTCTACAGAATCTATCAATCAAACGCTAACCTCATCATAGACAAGCGTCTGGTAACATCCCTTGTCAAATTTCCAAGAAAATCCAGATTTTCAAAAAAGAAATCATCTACGGAAGCATATTGATGTCATCAATTACGCGCTGTGAGTGTTTTGATCTCGTTATTTTATACCCGTGATTTTACGGTATTTTAATTTTATGATGTAATATGGGTTTATCTACTAGGGCAAAACATTTCGATTAATCCTTTGCCAAAATCTTCAGCCTTATTAGTTTCAAATCCTAGTCTTTGCGTAAACTTTTCAAATAGTTTGGAAAATACCCCGTTTATAATCCGTGTAGTCTCGTGTTCAGTACAGCCCCTCTAAACCGGACGTTCAATTCAGTGTAAAATCGGTCTTGGAGACAGGTGGCAGCTTAATGCATGGTGAAATCCACACTGAAAGCTCCTCTTTGAGTTTTCTGCACGACTTTCAGCCAGCATTAAGCAGCCACCTGTCTAAAAGTATCTAAATAAATATTCTTTGCAAGAATTCCGGTTAAGAGGGGGGGGGGGGGGTTACTGTGCATATATGAAATAATTATCTCTGCCCAAATTCTGATCTATCTGGTGTACTTTTATTTGTTCACGATTCGTTCAAGCTATGGGGAAACTACTAACCGTATATAATATCTTGGGTCCTGATGAGATGCCGAGTTACTCGGCATCTCATTTGGAACTAAACTGTTTACAAAGGTCAGCCAGTTGGCACTCGGCATGATGGAAGTTTAACTTGTACATACATTGTAGCTTAACATGTACTCGGAATGATGGAAGTTTAACATTTTATTCCATAAAACGCCCTTTTCTACGCCTTTGCAAACAGAGTAGACCCAGATCAGACGGCTCCTGGGAGCCGTCTGATCAGGGTCTGCTCTGTTTGCTTATAACATAATAAAGACGTGATTCTAGACTTTCTGCCTTGGTTAAATGGTTCTGTGTTCATATGTTATTATAAAAATACAGGTAATTAAGTTGCATGATGTCATTATTGCTTATATGAATTTCTTATATGAATATTCATAGAGTAAAGTCACCTATATATTCTGTAAAAATCATCGTCTCTTTACTCTTACATGTACTCTGCGTCTCATCTGGATCCCAGCTGTTTTCAAATGCCGTCACCGGTTCGCCAGTTGCATCCGAAAGGTCAAGAGGAGTAATGCGAAGAGTTTCAAAGGTCTGCAATCAATCATCTCCCATTCAGGCGTACCTATGTCAATCAAGAAAGATTAGTAGTGGCAGAAAAATGTTTTACACTCTGAAGTAATCCATCCCCTGAGATATATGAGGGTATATGTAATGGCAGGCTAGAACAGATCCTTAATTTACTGCATTCACTAGGTATTGTCTGATGTCCGGTCAATATTGTAGAAACATTTGAGCGTAAACCTATATCCCGTTAACTCATTCCCCCATAGGCTATTTAAGTCCCATTCCCGCATAGGCTATTTAAGACCCATTCCCTCATAGGCTATTTAAGACCCATTCCCTCATAGGCTATTTAAGACTCATTCCCAGATAGGTTATTTTTAAACCCATTTTTTTAATAAATCTAAAGAAAAGGAGCATTTACTGGAGAAACAAGAAAAAATGAATTGTGTAGTTTTGAAACCAATGTGATAATGAGAGCAAATGCTCTATTATTACAATGGTTTCAAAACACGACTTTTACTACGGCGTCAATATGAGGGATTGGGTTAACCCTTTCCCTGATGAATATTCATGTAGGAAATAATGACGTCATGAATATTAATAACATTAATTTTTTTATAATGGTATATGAACACTTTGACTCATTTTGACTCAGGTAGAAGCTGTAGAATCAGATCTATATTACACCATAAGCAAACAGAGCAGACCCTGATCAGACGGCTCCTATAGTAGCCATCTGATCTGGGTCTACTCTGTTTGCAGATGCGTCAAAATGCGCTTACATAAGGGAACGGGTTAAGGCGCTATTTGCTTGGCATTTAATAACTCATTAAGTCTCATTGAAGCTATTTGACACTGGATAAAGTATTTCTCAAAGGCTTCAACGAATCAGAAAAGTGAAATTTGCCTCAGACCAGTGTTTGAGCAAACACTATTTTTTACAGCAAAATAACGGTCAATAGATTGAAGATAAAAAAACCCATACGTCTTACATATATGAACCAATCTGGATATATGTAGAGCATAGAGTACAGTAAAACCTCTCTATAACGGTCCCTAAATTAAATCAAGTATTTTGTGTTAAAAGCATTTGTTTATATGCTGAAAAGTAGTATATCGCCAGAAAACCCGTCCAATTACCGTTTGTAATGACAAAACGTGTATACCGTTTATAATGACAAAACAACCATGTGTTGATATCGCTGATCCCAATTTTACTCCCCGATGTTTTCAATTTTATTCGGGTTGGGTTTTAGTTTCGTAACTGTCGTCCTATTCGCGTTCCTCCGACCACTTCCGAGGGATTGGGTGATCATCGGCAAAACGCGGAAAAAATTAACGGAAAAGACCAAAGACATTGTGTTGTATAACAAAAAATTCAAGTATTGATGAAATCGGTTCATTTGTATCACAGGGCATTTTTCGATATACGTTTAAATTGGCAACCTTCATAATAATGATTGAGCATAACAAATACCAAGTTTTATGATATTATTGAAAATGTGGGTTCATTGTAGGGACATTTTCTTTCATTTAGATACTTACAACAAAGTGTACAACAAAATACTATCGGCCTATGTCAAACAGTTAAGAAACTAAAACACAACCCGAATAAATACTAATACCTTGGCGAATAACATCGGCTTATAGATATCAAACATATTGAAGTTTCGTATTCTTTAGTGTTTTTTAGATTGGTTTTCTTGCGATGTACAGCTGATCTTCGACATCTCAAACTTCAAGGGTCCATACAAAGTACTGTGAGGTAACAGAGCTTCGAGTCAGCTGATTCCTAAGCTGAACAATTTCTTAACTTCTCAGCCTGTAGGAGCTTTCAGCATTACTCCCGACCTGCATTAAGCTGTCACATGTGTTTCTAGAAATGCGTAGTGATACATTTCAGAACAATTCTGTATTGCACATTTTGGTAGGACCGACGTTTTACCTCGAGTTATCCCAGTGTTCGAGTTATCCGAGTTCGATATATCGAAGTTCAACAGCTCTCTTTTCAGCATATAACAAATAATTGATCCGAACACTGTACGCAATAAATCCTGTGTTTTTATGGAGGATCTGATGTTGCTGTGGTGATTTATCAATGAAGGGCATTGTTCAGCTGCAAAAGTGTGTCTTTTTTGCCTTTGATAGCGAAAGCGTGGAAATAATTCAGGCTAACGGGATGTACCCTGAAAGAAAGTTTTGTCTCAATTATTTACCTGAGAATCATTAGCATAAACATCTGCTGTCACATAAACTGGAATGGTTGATATAACTGATTTGCGTTTTATGCTCCTTTTAGAGTTCTGTCCCGCTGACACTTTATGGTCTGCAGCTAAGACTAACTCTCATTAAACCTTTCCCATTATAAAAGAAGCGTGTTTCACGCATTTGCAAACAGAGTAAACCCAGATCAGACGGCTTCTGTAGGGGCCGTCTGATCAGGGTCTGCTCTGTTTGCTAATGAAATTTAAAAGATATATTTCTTTACTTTCTGAAACATCTAAAATGTTCCGCTTTCCATATTTCATTATAATGTATTTGTCAATGAATAGTCAGTAGGTATTGAAATTTGAAATAAACATAGAACAGGGAAAGGACTTAAAGCTCTCTGAAAATAATCTTTGTTATTCGAACACTTCTACTACGATGTTACCTTTTGTCTAAGTTTTTATTTCTTATGGCCAAACAACTGGTCAATTCAGTATCGCGAAAAGTAATTTAGCCATGACCTGAGAAAAACTCATCGAATGGACAACAATGCAAATACAGGGCAGCTGTTGCGCTGGAAATATCGCGTCTAATTATTGTCAGAATGGCTGTCAAGTAATATTTAACTATTGGCGCCAAATAATGTTCGTCTGCAAACAATGTCGTCTGCTTTATGTTTCTGCGTGGACACTTCTTTCATTTCTTCAATTGAACGTCAGTATTGTGTCAAACAGCTTAGCTGCAAATGGGACGCTGATTTATATGGCGTCTAACAATAATCCAATAAGATGCGTAAATTAAAACATTTTCATATAATTACTTCTTTATAACTCCACCAAACCCCATGTTGTGACCACTCTTTAGAATCGTCTCTTCGAGACGATTCTAAAGAGTGGTCACAACATAGGGTTTGGTGGTGAAATTAAGGATTTATTATTGAAAATGTCACAACATAGGGATTGGTAGAGAAATGGCGATCTCAGTATTTGAGTACGCACCTTTATCTGTTGCTCTGATCTAATCAGGATCAAACGATTTCGACGGTTAACGAGTTACACGAGAATTGCAAACATTGCAGCACCGGATCAGTCGCTGGGTTTTGAACGCGACGTCTGACCAAGTTCTACAAGGTTTGCCACACGTGTCAACAAAACAGCATAATTATATTCTAATGGATGACACGAAGTGGTCGCTTTAGAGAAAGTATACTGTAGTTTATATATCAGACAAGCCTAGACACCTGTTTCTAGGCACTTGACTCAAGAAGATTCCATTCCGTTATAACTAGTTTTAAGTAAATGAACCTGTTATACTCTTTTGTTTACGACCGCTGCCATTAAGGCGATATTTTCTGGGGGGGTTTAATATTATACAGTAAAACCCTCTGAAGTGGACGGTTAAGTATCGGTCTTTGAGACAGGTGGCAGCTTAATGCAGGTCGAAAGTCATGCAGAAAGCTCCTTTGGGAGCTTTCTACATGGCATTCACTCCGCATTAGAGGTTAAATTTAGAGGGGTTTACTGTACAGTAAACCCCCCCTTAACTCATTACCTCATAGGCTATTTTTAGATCCAACCTCTTTGAATAAATCTATCGAAAAGGAGCATTAACTAGAGAAAAGGAAATCTTTTAGAATTGTGTAGTTTGAAACCATTATGATAAATAGAGCATTTACTCCTATAGTTGATCACAATGGTTTCACAAAGTGACTTTTACACAGTCGTCAAAAGTCGTCAATATGAGAGAATGGAGTGAAGCAGCCACTTTATGAATAAACATAGAGGTGTTTAAAGGCAGGCGGTTGCTTAATATCACAATGGTTTCAATAAATGGGTTTTACAGAGGCGCAAAAAGTGTGAGTGGGAGATAGAATGGGTTAAGTGGAAGCAAAAGAGAGTATCTACTGTGTTGAAGTTAGTATCGATTCTGACATAACGGCATTGATATGTAGCTGTCACTTTCAGTGAACCCCCCCCCCCCCCCCCCCCCCACACACACACACACCCCGTCCCCATCACATCCAAGTAAACATTGTTTTGATCTTGTAAAACGCATTACTCATAACATTTCTATCATTGGCATATTGTAGACAGTTTGTAAGGTGTTAACTGAATTTCAAAGAGACGAAATGGCTGTGAAATAAATGAAAAGTTAACTTACGAGCTAATTATCGTGATCTCAGCTAGACTGGTGTCTATTTCATTTCCTATATGCATTAATCAACTGCAGTCTAAAAGGCGTGTAAGGTTACTAAGGTATGTTGAATTCCGAATTGATTCCGAGTCACTGTGTTATTTTTTTTTCTTACATTATACTTTTCAGTGTATTGATATATTTTCCTTGCACACACTTCTATCGTTGACGTCGATAAACATCGGCCATTACCGACTGGTATCGGGTTTCATCGGTAAACATCGGTTATGATCGATCGCCAGATTTTCTAGATCAATACAAGGCCTCTGTTTCACACAGATAAACGTGTATTGGAACAGGACTTATCACTTTTATTATCATGTCGAGTGCACTTTGAAAGCATAATCACAAAAAAGGTGTCATTTTTAAGAATCGCTGGCACTGTCGGATCGGTGATTACCTATGCAACCAGTTTGGACCCAGATGCTACGCCGAGTAACTCGGCGTCTCATCAGGATCCAAAATGTTTGTTAATGTGATTACGTTTGTTTGAAACAAATATGAAATAAGATAATTATAACAGACGACAAAGATCGCAGACGGCAAACTTTGGCAACGATAGAGCATTTTGTTTCTGTAACGTCACATTTATATAGACATAGATTTCGTTAAATGAAAATGACTGCTTAATGCAGAAAGTAATACAGAAAAATCTCTCGAGAGAGCTTTCTGCATGAAATGTCGTTTTGTTTAATGTTTTCAACAACTTTCAACTTCTTTGATTTGCCGTTTTAGAGAGGTTTTACTGTAATTTTACCATAAGGTATTATTTGAATGAGTGCTGAAACTTTGTACCGATTGATAGTTGTATGAGCTTTATCATCGGTTTTACCGCGTTCTCGATGTAGAACTCTCGAAAGTACACCAGACAGTATTTTGTGATTGTTATATCAGATTTGATTGGATTTCAAACAGTTTTGTTTTATTATCTTTTGCGCGTGGATTTATCAAACATGCCAGGTTTTATAGACAGGTAAGTGAAGTTACGATTAATTGTGTATTTATTCAGTGTTCAACTTCCTGTATACAGTAGAATCGATTGCTTAATAAACACGAGTTTTTTTTAAAGCAGATGGTGCTTAATGAAGGTTGGAAGAAATACTGAAAGCTCCCGATGGGAGCTTTTAGCATACCTTTTGTCCTGCATTAGGCTACCATCTGCCTCTATGACCTGGAATTAAACATTTCGTTGGTGGTCGCTCTGGACGAATACTGCAGTACTTCCAATGGCCATCTAATTGCTAGTAAAACATAGTTTGGACCCAGATGAGTTGCATAACGTGATATCTTGATTCAGATCGTTTTTAAATCGTGCCTTTTTGAAATGAAAAGAACGAACGAAATTGGAAGCAGATGTTTTGAAGACGTCAAATTTGTTTAGATTATTAAAGGTGAAATAGCACGTGCAAAACTTTCCCAGAACGCCACAAAATCATAAACTCATTTTATTGGTCTGCCATTTGTTTTGATCCAGACATTAATGACTGATCTTGATCGGTCTGTTTTAAACATGGCCTAAATTGCTGCAAGAACTGGTAAAATGTTTCATTTAGAGAGAAACAAACTGGTAGCAGACGTACAAAATTAATGTTAAGCGGAGAATGCAGTAATGTCAGACAGGAAATCCTTTCAGTGAATGGCTGTGACGTAAGTTAGAAAGATAGAATAACATACATAAAATGCTTGCAACGATTATGAGCGATATTACATTAAACCCATACAAACAATTTTTATCCAGACGAGACCCTGAGATCATCATGATCAAAATTGTTTTGTAAAACTGATTTCAATTTTGAAGAGAAACGAGAAGAAAGGTTAATATTGAAGAATGATTCACGAACAGGCGCGTAGCTATCGATACGCACTTACGCACGTGTGTAACATCAATTTGAAAGGTGAAAACAATACTATGGCCAAAATGAAACAAACGTTGACGGCTAAGGGGGTAGACTTTGATAAATGCTCTTTCTTGTAATGTAAACTTGTCACCATTCCCTCTTATTGATGCCTTTTGACGCCTCTATAAAAGTCGTCATATGAAACCATTGTGATAAATAGAGCATTTGCTCCTATAGGAGCAAATGCTCTATTTATCACAATGGTTTCACGGGGGAGCATGCCCTCGGACCCCTATAGCCACAGTGCGTACATTAAATTTGGTTTCAGCCAGGCTGCTGACGAAGCATTTTACTCAGTATGCAAATCTAACTCTTTACCTTAAAACTATATACAGAGGTTCATATAAGATGCTTGAATTAAAACATTTTCAAGAAAAAGTTTATTTCTCCACAAAACCCTATGTTGTGACCACTCTTTAGAATCCTCTCATCGAGACGATTCTAAAGAGTGGTCACAACACAGGGTTCAGTGGAGAAATAAAGGAGTTATTCTTGAAAATGTTTTAAAGTTCGCATCTTATGTGGACTTATGCATTTAGGTAGTCACATGTTCACTATTTTTTATCGGAATAGTTCGTGGACATCGAACGATATATATCAAAGGTGAATAGGTGCACTGCACTGTCGTTTGTAGTGTATATCTAGATCAGATGATCTAGAATGATTGCTCCACTACACTTTGAGAATAGTGAACGATCTCTAAGTGGCAGCAATAAAGAATAACAGACGCGTAGCTATCGATACGCACTTACGCACGTGTGTAACATCAATTTGAAAGGTGAAAACAATACTATGGCCAAAATGAAACAAACGTTGGCGGCTAAGGGGGTAGACTTTGATAAACGCTCTTTCTTGTAATGTTTTATTATGTGATAATAAAGAACATGTATAGGTAAATCAAAGTAGGTGTAATTATAAAGTATACATAAATCAATTTAACCCTTTCGCTGCAAAACTCTGTTGTCTGCTAACTTTGTCGTCTGCTACAAATTTTCAATTTTTTTGATTTTCTTCATTTTTGTTTCAAAAACATAGTAACAGTAACAAACAGTTTGGATCCTGATGAGACGCCGAGTTACTCGGCGTCTCATTTGGATCCAAACTGTTTGCATATGTAATCACAGATCCGGCATGGGCAGCGAAAGGGTTAAGTGTAAAAAGTAAAGTCAAAGTATTTCAAAGTTTCAGTCTTTACCCCGAGTATGTATGTGCAAACATTGCAGAACTAGATCGGAGGGCCCTCGAGGGAGCCCTCTGGCAAGGGTCTGCACTTTTTACTACACGAAGTATCAAGATGTAACGTCGAAGTGCTTACAGAAACACCCCTTTCAAGTGAATATAAGACATGCCGTATGATCTCTCCCGGGGAGCGTTACATTTTTTAAAAGGAGTTTCTTGCATTTGTATATAGGCGGTTGCTTAATGCAGAATGAAAGTAATGTAGAATGTCCTGGGATGTCTGTATTGTTTTCAGCCTGCCTTAAGCTACCAAATGTATTTTGAAAAACCTACATTTCTTTATTTCATAGTTATCATATGGAGTTTTAGTTGTTTTATTTATCGTTAGCCCTCCCTCCCCGAAGAAAGGGGGCGTTTACTGTAGTGGGGCGTTTATTAACACTTTCCACCGTGGGCTATTTTATGAAGGAGCATTTACTAGAAAAAGGGATTGTATAGAATTGTATAGATTTGAAACCATTGCGATAAATGGAGCAGTTGCTCCTTTGAATACATCTACAGAAAGGAGCATTTACTAGAGAAAAGGAAAAAATAGAAGTGTGTAGTTTTTAAACCATTATGATAAATAAAGCATTGGCTCCTGTTGAACAAATGCTCAGTATGAGGGAATTGGTTAAGGAGAATGCGATACAGTAAGATTCCTTATAAATCGGAATGTTATAGGAGCGTTCTGAATGTCTTCCAGCCTGCATTAACCCATTGCCTCATAGGCTATTTTAGACCCAACCTCTTTAAATAAATCTACCGAAAAAGAGCATTAACTAGAGAAAAGGAAAAAAATGAATTTTGTAGTTTGGAACGATTGTGATAAATAGAGCATTTGCTCCTAAAGGAGCAAATGCACTATTTATCACAATGGTTTCACAACGTGACTTTTAAAGGGTCGTCAAAAGGCGTCAATATGAGGGAATGGGTTAAACTGCCACCTGCCTGAAAGACCGATCTTGATATTAATGTTAATGTCCTGTTGGAGCCGTCTAATCAGGATCTATACTGTTTGCTGGTGATATTATATAGATCTGATTTACAGTTTCTCCCATGGCCGAAACGTTTTGTTTTAAAATACCATAATAAAAAAGCATCTAACTGATATCCATGATTTAAATGAATATTCATGGGATAAACAGTTTACCAATTTTCTGTGATCTACAGTAACAATAGATATCGAATGTGCTTTTATTTCTAACTTTCCCCACCCACATTTGGCACGGCCTTCGCAACAGGAACATTAACAAGCATATAACATTATATCCGCACGTGGAGACATTCCTTGAATTCACTTAGGTCGTTACAAGTACAATGGCACCTGTTTATAGCGACCTTTCGAAATAAATCTAATATGTATTTTGTAAGACAGGTGGTAATATAATACAGGATGAAAGTTATTCTAAATGATCCTCCGGGAACTTTCTGCATTACCTTAGACCTGCATTAAACAACCACCTGTTCGTATTAATCACCATGTTTATTGCTTATGTGGTCGCTATATACAGGTTGTACTGCTATTCTGGGAATTCAAGATAACTTAACCCTTTACTCCATGAATATTCACGTTAGAAGTAATGATGTCATGAATATCAATTAGGTTAAATTTTGAAATTGCATATAAACATATAATTTTTTTACTGAAGCAGAAACTGTAAAATCAGATCTATATTTTGCCCTTAAGCAAACAGAGCAGACCCTGATCAGACGGCTCCAATAGGAGCCGTCTGATCTGGGGCTACTCTGTTTGCAAAGGCATAGAATGACGCATTCGTGGAGGAAATGGTTAATCACACATACAGTGAAACCTCGATGATCTAAGCTTTTAGTAAATTAACGGGATTTAGAACTTTTAGGTAGGTGACTGCATAATGTAAGTTGAATGACAGGAACCTTTTTGCATGACCTTTATGTTGCATTAACCTATTCCATGATAGAAACGTCATTTTCACGCCTTTTCAAACGGAGTAGATCCAGATCAGACGGCCCCTATATAATCCGTCTGATCAGGGTCTGGTCTGTTTGGTTACGAAATTATATTAGATCTGACTCTACAATTTCTACCAATACAAAAAAATAACATGTGTACATTTTGTACAAAGCCAATAAATGCCCATGATGTCATTATTTTCTGAATATTCAACATGGAAAGGGTTAACTCTTCGCTTGCTATTCGCGTCAATATAACTACCTGTAAATAGTGAAGACCCAGATGAGACAGCTCCTGCAGGAGCTGTCTCATCAGGGTCTGCACTATTTACAAGTTGATTGTGCAACCAGTGCACTCCATAGCAGTGATTGCACAACGAAATACGTGTACACAGTGAAGATATATGTAATTATACAACTGGGCATGGGTAAAGAAGGAGACATGTATTTTAAAATTCAGCAAGAGAATGATTAAGCTACCTCCTGTCCTAGAGTCTGATGGTGATACTTACTCGTGTGTTCGGAGTAGCAATGTATTACTGTACATCATTTTGCACTTTTTCTTGCAGTATTTATACTCAAAATCTGTTTTTCAAAAGCCATTTGCCAAGAGCTATAAACAATTTAAGTATAAATGGCTGATTTAGCACTTTCGCTGTCAAGGGCGACACTATCACATTTGCAAACGGGTTGGATTGGAATGTGACGTCAGATAATTCGTCATCTCATCAGGATCCAACCTGTTTAATGCCATGATCATGTTTCTGAAACAAATTAAAAGAAATTAACGATAATCAATAACAAAACAGACGACAAATTCTGCAGACGACTAGACCTGGCAGCGAAGGTTTGCAGATTTGTTTCCAGCGTAACAGACGTCCACAAACGTCACTTTTTATATAAATGTTTAGAAAGATGTTGCATACAAATTTGAGAGATAAACTTTATGCACGTTCACTGGTGATTTCACGGAACATTGAAACATTTTGCAAAAAAAATGGATTCCAGATTACCAGACTTGAAGTAAGTGTTGACACTTTAATTGTACAGTAGAACCTGTCTTAAGTGGCCATCAAAAGAGATTTGTAAGGCATCTAGTAGCGTAATGCAGTTCAAAAGTAATGCAGAAAGCTCCTATAGGAGCTTTCTGCATTACTTTTGCCCTGTATTAAGGAACTTCCTCCTTCTTAGCCCTTCTCTTGCTGAATTTTAATACATTTCTCCTTCTTTACCCATGCCCTGTTGTATAATTACATATATCTTCACTGTGTACAAGTATTTGGCTGTGCAATCACTGCTGTGGAGTGCACTAGTTGCACACTAAACTTGTAAATAGTGCAGACCCTGATGAGACAGCTCCTGCAGGAGCTGTCTCATCTGGGTCTTCACTATTTACAGGTAGGTGTATTGACGCCAATAGCAAGCGAAGGGTTAAGGAACCACCTGTTTCTTAAGACTCATGTTAAATAAAGTCAGAACGAAAACAGATGACAATTGTTGCAGACGACAGGCAATAATCAGTCCTTTTAATGCTAACTTTTCAAATGGACTATTCCAAAATTCTAACAGACCAAGCTTACCGTGCATATTCATGAACAATTTTAAAGAAAGGGGTAAAATGGCGAACAGTGCAGACCCTGATGAGAGGATCAACATTGTTTGCAAGTGACTCGTTTTCCGCATTGAAATGGTTAACCCTTTCGCTGCCAAACTCTGTCGTCTGCTAACTTTGTCGTCTACTACAAATTTTCATTCTTTTGATTTTCTTCATTTTTGTTTCAAAAACATAGTAACAGTAACAAACAGTTTGGATCCTGATGAGACGCCGAGTTACTCGGCGTCTCATCGTTATCCAAACTGTTTGCATAGGTAATCACAGATCCGGCATTGGCAGCGAAAGGGTTAATGGTCATTGGGCTTAGATCGTCTGGTATTCGTCCAGCATACGACATCTGGTATTCCTCCTGCATACGAGTCGCATACGATATCTGGTATTCCTCCTGCATACGAGTCGCATACGATATCTGGTATTCCTCCTGCATACGAGTCGCATACGATATCTGGTATTCGTCCAGCATTAGAGTCCAACTTAGACATCTGGTATTCGTCCAACATAGGACATCTGGTACTCGTCCAACATACGACATTTGGTATTCGTCCGGCATACGAATCCAGCATACGATATCTGGTAATCGTCCAGCATGGGACATAGAGTATACGTCGAGCATACGACATTGTTTCAAAATTTATCACTGACGAAAATGTTTTTATGACAAGCCGGGTAGACACTGGTTCTTCTCCGTTTGCAATTTCTTATATACCCCTTTCCTCCATAAATACGCCTTTCTACGCCTCTGTAATAGTCCATTTTTTAATCCATTGTGATACATAGAGCATTTGTTCCATAGGAGCAAATGCTCTATGTATCACAATGGTTTCAATATTACACACTTCTAACATTTTTTTTCTGTAGTAAATGCTCATTTTCGTTAGATTTATTCAAAGAGGTTGGGTGTAAAACTAGACTATGAGGTAATGGGTTAAGGGTTTAAGCAGACGAGACTTTTTGCAGACGAAGATTACCGAATGTTTTAAGTGTTAAACTAATAACCCTTCTCCTGCTAAGCACGACCTGACTGTAATTTGCAAACAGTTTGGCTCCAGATCAGACGCCGAGTAACTCGGCATGTCATCAGGGTCCAGGTTATTTGATGCTCGGTATATATTTTCTCACTGGCTAGAATGAAGTCGGAAATCAGTTAATATCAGTAATTCAGAGCTGTAGCAGACACTATTTTCTCAGCATTACAGGGATTAAGTATTGTTTACGATTCCAAGCATTATTGATGAGACCCCTTATGCTAAGTTATATATTATTCACGTGCCCGCTAATTATGTGAGAATGTGATTATACAGTAGATCCCCTCTAATGCGACCACTTAATGAATAAACATGGGTGTCGTTATAAGCAGGTGGTTGCTTAATGCAGGACAAAAGTAATGCAGAAAGCTCCTAGAGGAGCTTTCTGCATTAATTTTTTCCTTCATTAAGCTACCACATGCCCCTACCACCCAGAGTTATACCTATTTTAGGTGGTCGCATTAGAGGGGTTTTATTTCATACAGTAAAACATCGCTAATGTGACCACATAATCTATTAACATAGGAATCTGTAAAAGCAGGTGGTTGTTTAATGTAGGGCAAAAGTAATCACGTTTTTAAAAATGCAGATTTAGACTCATTTTAAGTGGTCGTATTTCTTCTCAATAAAGTAAACCCTGTCCTAAACGGTCTTTCATTTAAAGACCCAGAATAAGGCTCATTTAAGTAGTCGTATTAGTGAGACTTTACAGAATTGACCCCTTCCTCCGTAAATACACCTTTTTACGCTTCTGTAAAAATCACCCATTGAAACCATTGTGTTCAAACTACAAAATTCTAAAAAAAATCCTTTTCTCTAGTTAATGCTCCTTTCCGGTAGATTTATTCAAATGAGTTGGATCTAGAAATAGCCTATGAGGGAATGAGTTAGAAAGCGTTGAATGAGGCCAATAAATACAGTACAATAATCCCTCTCCACAAAGATCTGTGCAATCCTTACACTGGTCTGCTGTGAAAAAAATGTCCGATCAAATTTGAGAATTAGTTTCACTATTTATGATGCTATCAAGCTGTTGAGAAATTGTTGACCAAGTTTGGGAAACCATTGACATAGTGTCATGATACATGTACAAACTTTTGAGAAACAATTGACCAAATGTTTACTCGGCGTCTCATCTGGATCCAAGCTGTTTGCAATACGAGTAGAGTGGCATATTCTTAATAGTCATGCAAGAAATAAATACAAAGCCGCATTGATACTATATTGGCCGTCTGGTTTAGAGATGTTTACTGTATAACATATAGCCCTTTCCTCCATAAATAACCTTTCTACGCCTCTGTATAAGTCACCCGTTGAAACCATCGTGATAAATAGAGCATTTGCTCCTATAGGAGCACATGCTCTATTTATCACAATGGTTTCAAATTACAAAATTCTAAAAATGTCCTTTTCTCTAGTAAATGCTCCTTTTCGGTAGATGCATCCAAAGAGGTTGGATCTAAAATAACCAATGGAGGAAAGGGTTAAAATCGTCGTTTCTCCACAAAACCCAGTGTTGTGACCACTCTTTAGACTCGTCTCAAGGAGACGATTCTGTAGAATGGTCACATCCCAGGGTTTGGTGGAGAAGTAAAGTACATATTCTTGAAAAGAAAACGTATCTAAGTCTCTGGGTTTATCAGGATCTCGTACGAAAACTTTTAGCCGTTACTCTGCAAAGGGGGGGGGGGGGTGTCTGTCTGGTCTTGGTCTGCTCAGGGTAAAGACAACTGCTGTCAAACTACGTGTGTCAAACTGTTTAGCATCTCGTCAGAGAAGAGGGTACTCAGCATTTGATCCGAGTCCAAACTGTTTTGAAATGACTTACGATTTAACCTCAGTGTTGCATTTTAGTATAAGCGTGTTGATATTTATTACTTTGGGGAATTCACGCAAATGCATAGCTCGTGCGTTGCCATGCTGTACCTTAACACTTTCGTTGCAAATTTTGTCGTCTGCAAACTTTCTCGTCTGCTACAATTTTCATTTTTCTTCATTTTTGTTTTTAAAAAACAGTGATAGTAACAAACAGTTTGGATCCAGATGAGACGCCGAGTTACTCGGCGTCTCATCTGGATCCAAACTGTTTGCATATATAGGTAACTGACGTCTGAATCACATAAACAACATAAAATGTCGTCTGCTTCGAAGTTTTCGTCTGCTTAAGTTCGTATGTACAGTTTATAGTTATCACGACTCTATAAACGTGTTTTCACGCATTTGCTGTTTTCACGCATTCTGTTCAGTTATCAACGGACTGGTGTTGGCTTTATGCAAAGAACAACACGATTACAACGCATTTATAAACGGAACATATTCATCTTATTGAATATAACATAACATAACATAAGTTTATTACACGTAAACTTTACAGTGTCTAGTGTTTACAAATGTGTACAAATATAAGTTATTAACAAGACACTATAGAGATACAGTGCTCCCTCTCTACAACGACACCCTTTGGGATACGAAGATTGTATGTGCTGTTCAGAGGGAGTTGTTATAGGGAGGGAAATCAAACATAATTAGCTTGTTTTCAGGTCCCCAGATAATGTGTATTTCGAGAACTAAAACCGTTATGCCTCAATCAAACCCTATGTTGTGACCACTCTTTAGAATCATCACAAAGTGACGATTCTAAAGAGTGGTCACAACATAGGGTTTGATGGAGGCATAAAGAAAAAACGATTGAAAAAGTTGTTTCTGGAGCCTTGTTGATTCGGAAACAGTGACATGCGTTGTTGTAAGGAGGGCATCGTTATTGAGAGGGCCGTTGTAGGGAGGGAGCACTGTACATACAATTACAATTACATATCACGGGTGAACTTTATTTTAACATATGCATGATATATATTTATTAAACCCTTTGCATGCACTGCATGCACTGTCAGTTGCAGACAGCGCAGACCCAGATCAGAAGGCTACTAGATGAATCCTCGGATCAGGAATGTTAAAAAGCAGGTGGTTTCTTAAGTAATGCAGAAAGCTCATAGTGTAACTTTCTGTATTACTTTTGACTTGCATTGAGCTTCTACATGTACCTGTCGTACAGATCTTAAACATACCTCTTTTTGATGATCGCTTAAGGCAGGTTATTGGAGCTATCTGCATTACGTTTGACCTGCATGAACATTTCCCAGTTCTATGGTTATTCAAAATTTCAATACCTACTGAATATTCATAGACAAAATAGTTATAATGAATTATGGAAGGTGGAACATTGCAGACATTTTAGAAAGTAAAAAACAGAACTATCAAATTCCACTAGCAAACAGAGCAGAAACCGGATCAGACGGCTCCTATAGGAGCCGTCTGATCTGGGTCTACACTGTTTGCAAATGCGTGAAAACACGTTAATATGAGGGAAAGGGTTAAGCCACCACCTGCCTTATAGACCCAAAACTAGACCTCTTTTTGATGTCTGCTTAAGACAGGTTCTATTGTTAATTACCATCAAGCTCCTTTAAAGGGGCCACTAAAATAGAAGTTCTAATTCTAGGCTAATTCTCTGCTATATAAGGAAGTTTGTAGCTTAATACTGGAAAAACAAATATGCAGAAAACACCCATGGGAAATGTCGAGCAAACAGTGCACACGTTGATATTCTTGGAGTAAAGGATCAAAGACTACCTCTAGGATAAACTGAGAACAACAGTTACTGTCACTCTAGCAGACACTTTTAATCAACAATTCAGACTTTTTCATAATCAAACATGACAGATATACTAATACAGTGGTCCTGATCAGATTCACAAAATAAAACATTTTCAAGAATAATTCCTTTATTTCTCCACCAAACCCTATGTTGTGACGACACTGTGGAATCGTCTCTTGGAGACAATTCTAAAGAGTGGTCACAACATAGGGTTTGGTGGAGAAATGGCGATTTTAGAATGTGAGTACGCACTTTTATCTCTTGCACTGCAAACAGGTCTACAGTGCTCCCTCTCTACAACGACACCCTTTGGGATACGAAGATTGTATGTGTTGTTCAGAGGGAGTTGTTATAGGGAGGGAAATTCAAACATAATTAGCTTGTTTGCAGATCCCCAGATAATGTGTATTTCGAGAACTAAAACCGTTATGCCTCCATCAAACCCTATGTTGTGACCACTCTTTAGAATCGTCACTTTGTGACGATTCTAAAGAGTGGTCACAACATAGGGTTTGATGGAGGCATAAAGAAATTACGATGGAAAAAAGTTGTTTCTGGAGCATTGTTATTTCGGCGACATGCGTTGTTGTAAGGAGGGAATCGTTATTGAGAGGGTTGTTGTAGGGAGGGAGCACTGTATATGTAACCAGTTTATCCTAGTCTTTGATCCTTTACTCCAAGAATAATCACATAAGAAATAATTACAAATATAAATATTCTTTAGCTAAATGTTTTTTTGGTATAATGATCTCAGACATTTTAGGCAATTGCAGAAACTATAGAATCTTGATTATTTCATAGGCATGTTGAGCAGGCCCTGCTCAGACGGTTCCTGTTTAAGACGTCTGATCTGGGTCTACTCTGTTTGCAATTGCGTTTAAGACTTAACAAATTAATCTAATTAATATTTATGACGTCATTATTTCTTCCACCGTCAATTCGGAATACTCGGCGACTTTCGGCATACGGCTCAATTAAGAAAGCTGTCACATGACATAGAAGATACACATGATTATGACACGTCACATGACTATAACAGTGACTCATGGAGGAAAGGGTTTTAAGACTGATAACGACGGTACTTGTTTTAGTGTTACAACTGTCGGGGTATTACTGTGGTAAACTATGTGTGTTATTCATATTACCAGTTCCAGTTTACCTTTGTGTGTGTGTGATGTTTTGCAGTTTTGCAATCATTTGCATCGTCTGCGCACAGTTTAATTGCATTTTATCACATCAATCTGTTAGACATCAGAGAGAAAGTTTGTGGGTACGTTTCGGATGTGATAAATTTACCGCTGACATTAGGCATACAAGGATTCCAAATTTTACTGAATCGACCCTTTTTTATAGACTGGTAATATGACGTGTGTACTTATTTCGGTACGAAGTGTTGCAACTTTTTAGCTAACCTGAGCAAAGGTCATAGTGAGCTTTTGGGAGACTTGAATGTCCGTCGTCCGTCGTCAACAATTTGCTTGTGAACACTCTAGTGGTCACAATTTTCTTCATGAAACTGTATCAGAATATAGTAGGAAAACCTTGTGAACAATTTAGAGGTCACCTTTTCAGTACAATCTTCATGAAACTTTGTCAAAATGATTGTCCTGATAAAATCTCGGACGAGTTTGAAAGTGGGCCATGTTGGGTAAAAAACTAGGTCACTAGATCAAATCTTATAACAACCTTGTGAACACTCTAGAGGTTACATTTTTAGCCTAATCTTCATGAAACTTTGTCAGAATATTTGTCCTGATAAATCCTTGGACGAGTTTTAAAGTGGGTCATGTGGGGTAAAAAACTAGGTCACCAGGTCAAATAGTAGAAAAACCTTGTGAACACTCTAGAGGTTACATTTTCAACCCAATCTTCATGAAACTTTACCAGAATGATTGTCCTGATAAAATCTCAGAGGATTTTGAAAGTGGGTCACGTGGGGTAAAAAAACTTGGTCACCAGGTCAAATAGTAGAAAAACCTTGTGAACACTTTATAATTACAGGTCACATTTTCAACGCAAACTTCATGAAACTTTATCAGAATGATTGTCCTTATAAAATCTCAGACTAGTTTTAAAGTGGGTCACGTGGGTTCAAAAACTAGATCACCAGGTCAAATGGTAGGAAGACTTTGTGAACACACTAGAGGTCACAATTTTTAGCCCTGTCTTCATGAAACCTAGTCAGAATGATTGTCTTGATAAAATTAAGTTAAGTGGGTCTAAAAGTAGGTCACTAGGTCATATCTTAGAAACATTACTCTAGAGGACACAATTCTAGCCCAATCTTCCCCAAACCTGCTCAGCATGTTTTTTTCATGATATCAAGGTTGAGTTTGATCATGGTCGTGGTGGGATAAAAAAGTAGGTCACTAGATCAAACCTTAGAAAACTCACTCTAGAGATCACATTTTAGCACAATCTTCATTGGTCAGAATGATTGTCTTGATAAAATCTATATTCTATATCTTTGAAAATCTTGTTCTCCAGAACCACTGCTCATGATCCACTATAACATTTTTCCCTTAGGTCAATATTGGTCCCATCCTGGGACTACCCAACTATAATCTTAAATCTATGGTAATCAGGTGAGCGATTAAGGGCCATCTTGGCCCTCTTGTTTACAATGCGTTCAAGGGGAAAATATAATACCGCTAGTCCGAACTGTAAGTAGAAGAATTTCTAGGCAGGTGGCTGTTTAATACAGAGCAAAAGTTATGCAGAAACTCTGCATTAATTTCATCCTGCGTTAACCCTTTACTCCATAAATACGCATTTCTATGTATTTGCAAACAGAGTAGACCCAGATCAGACGGCTCCTGTAGGAGCCGTCTGATCAGGGTCTACTCTGTTTGCTTATGATATATATATTAAAGAAAATACTGTGCCAGTCGACTATTACAACAAATTAATCTTATTAATATTCATCATGCCTTTTTTTCTTACATGAATATTCAACGGTGGAAAGAGTTAGACTGCCACCTGTATGACAGACCGAGAATGTCCGAATGAACAAGGTTTTGCTGTATATGAGTAAACCGATAACCCTTTCCCTATGGGATTTGTTGACGCCTTTGCAAACAGAGCAGACCCATATCAGATTGAAACCTTAATGCAGAATACAAGAAGTGCAAAAAGTTCCCTTTGGGAGCTTTTTGCACTTCTTGTGTTCTGCATTAAGCGATCACGTGTCTTATTTGCATTGCACCTATTTATTCAGTGGTTGTTTCAAAGACTTAATGGAAATTTTGTTTCAATACATACTGCCGGTATAACGAGGGTCCCATTGTAACGAATGCCGGTATAACGAGGGTCTCATTGTAACGAATGCCGGTATAACGAGGGTCTCATTGTAACGAATGCCGGTATAACGAGGGTCTCATTGTAACGAATGCCGGTATAATGAGGATTCACTGTACCAAGTTTCATACTATTCTTGAAAATATGCATTTATTGTAGGGATTGTCACCTAAAAAAAATTTGTTTTAAGTTCACCGTTCTTTAAAAATAAAACCTCTACAATTTACCACATGTACACACCTATGCATCTAGTCCCAAATTTAGACTAAAAATAACAATGAAAATCAACCCGGAAGATGGCCAAAGTCAACACTGTAGACACTGTCCATTATCATAGGTAGATATAAAAAACTAAAATCGTTATTTCTCCACCAAACCCTATGTTTAGAGTAAGAGACGTATTTCAAATACATATACAAATGTACGAAAAAACGTCATTTCACCACCAAACCCTGTGTTGTGAGTCTTGTGACCCGTCTTTAGAATCGTCTCTAACTTTTGCTAAACTGGGTCTACAGTGTTTGCGTAACTCCTTACATACATTATCTTCTCACGACGAGGCTGGATTGATAATTTATTATTGACGCACGGACATATAAGAATGCCAAAGCTACCTTTACGCCTGGCCCGCACTTGCTCTGCAAATAAATCTACGTGGAATTTAGTTCCCGAAGTCATGTGCACCAATGTTCAAGTTTTGCCGCGTTCTTGGAATGTTTTGTAAATGTGTAATGACGTAGATTTGTCAATTCATTTGAGAAAGTATTTTATCATTGACGCAGTTTTCTGTGAAATGTGAATTTCAAAGGCGATCCAGACATGGATAGACCGCCCACTAGTTCCTTCATTGATCACACCTTTTATTTTTATCCCCCCAACGTTAACCTTCTCTCTCATAATTTGCAGAACAAAAGTGTTTTAGCTACAATCTACTGGGCAAAGACATGATCACACTTGCAAACAGTTTAGAACCAGTTGGGTTTTTTTAGGATCTGGTGACGATCTTCAGTAGAAATGAAAGGAAAACGTTACCCTAACGTGTACATGTATGAAGGCAGCAGTTTTGTAGAACATGTCTGATCCTATAGCTTCTGTCGTGGCAAACACATACAGTAAACATATATCTTTAACCCGTTGCTCCATGAATATTCATGTGAGAAATAAATGGCCTCGTGAATATTAATTAGATTATTTTTTTTATAAAAGCACATGGGCATAAAAGGTTATGGCCCTGGCAGTATAACTGTAGAATCATATCTATATTATGTAACATTAGCAAACAGAGCAGACCATGATCAGACGGCTCCTATAACCATGATCAGACGGCTCCTATATGAGCCGTCTGATCTGGGTCTACTCTGTTTGCAAAGGGTCGAAATGCATATTTATGGAGTAAAGGGTTAAGAAATCAGTTAACAGATTGTTATATCATTATTTCTTACATGAATAACCATCATATAAATGTTTAGAGTCCGTTACTACTTCAAAGGCGAAAAAAGAAAGAGAAAGAGAAAAAAACGACTTTAGAATAGCCAGTGTAATTGATTTCTACTTTAACCTTTAGCCCCGAACGAAACTGTATATCTGCTCAAGCTCTGGTCTGGTGGCTAAGCTTACTTATATCCCATCTATCCCAGCTTTTTAGAAAAAACTGCCAACCAAGTACCAAGCATTTTGAATCCTTATATGGCGAATAATGACCCTGTTTCTCATCAGGGTCTACACTGTTTGCAAAATGACAATATGGTCGCAATCAGCATGATAAAGCTTAACCCTTGCAGTGCGGGACACGAGTCACTAATATAATTTGCAAACAGTGTAGACCCAGATGAGAGGGCTCCTAGAGGAACCCTCTCATCAGGGTCTGCACTGTTTGTCACGTTACAGTTTTCTTTAGAAAAAAATTCCCTGAATGTTCACCATAAGCTTGACTTTTTTTAATTTTGGAATAGTCCATTTAACAGTTCAGCGTTGTAAGGGTTAAGATCAAATGGACTCATTGAATCCTTTGCCTGCTAAACGGGACCTAACGCCTATTTGCAAACAGTTTGAAACCATATGGGACGCCGAGTAACTCGGCATCTCAACAGGATCCAAGCTGTTTGACACGGGGCCAATAGTTTCTCAAAGGTTATAACGAATTGAGAGTATGCTAAAATTGAAACAGATCAAAATTTGAGTTTACATTTTTTTAGCAGGCAAAGGAGCTAATTGCCAGATAATGGTAGTTCATTATTGGGAAACAAGACCCACTTTATGTTTGCTCGGTCATTTTATTTACTCATTAATCTCCTGTGAGCAAAGGAGCTTCAAATGGGTTTTTCGTTATCCAGTTTTGATCCAGATCCGTCGCTTAATTTAGGTATACAGTACAACCTGCCTTCAGGCGTCATAAAAAAGAGGTCTACTTTTGGGTCTGTAAGCCTAATGCAGATTGAAAGTAATGCAAAAAGCTCTAGATAGGAGCTTTTTGCATTATTTTTGCCCTGCATTAAGCAACCATCTGCTTTTAACCTTTTACTCCATAAATACGCTTTTCTACGCCTTTGCAAACAGGAGCCGTTTGATCTTGGTCTGCTCTGTTTCCTTATGAAATAATATAGATCTGATTCTACAGTTTCTATTTTTGCAAAATTTGCATTTGTTAATATGTCATTTTAAACATTAATTAATACTCACGATGTCATTATTTCTTACACGAATATCCATGAAGTAAAGGGTTACAGACTCATATGCTCAATACAAGAATTGCCGCTTAACCCTTCGCTTGCTATTCACGTCAATATACCTACCTGTAAATAGTGAAGACCCAGCTGAGACAGCTCCTGTAGGAGCTGTCTCATCAGGGTCTGCACTATTTACAAGTTGATTGTGCAACCAGTGCACTCCACAGCAGTGATTTCACAGCGAAATACGTGTACACAGTGAAGATATATGTAAATATGCAACAGGGCATGGGTAAAGAAGGAGAACTGTATTTTAAAATTCAGCAAGAGAAGGGTTAAGTTATTTTACATTGGAAATCAGATTAACCCATTCCCTGATACATATTCATGTAGGAAATAATGACTTCATGAATATTAATAAGATATAGAGAATAATAGGTTAGTGCCGTAGATGGGACGCTTTATCCGACGAGGGGAGAAAACGTTGAGGCGAGGCTTGCCGAGCCTCAACTGTTTTCTCTCCGAGTCGGATAAAGGCGTCCCATCTACGGCACTAACCTATTATTCGATTTATCCAGTCAATATAGTTAAATGTCTTTTTATAGACTCATAACACTTTTGAAATAATTTACATTGAAAATGCAGTTTTTCGATCAACGGATCCCTCCCTTTTCACTTCCATTTAGACGTAAATAGATCTAATGAGCTACCGCAGAGGAATATAGTTTCGATACTTGTATTACTAGAAGGGAAACGTGGTTGAATTTGAAAAATAAGAAGATTTGAATCGAGGGTCGATAAGTTATTTCAAACAGACATGATCTTGACTATAGTCTTTGGTCAAATTCGAGTTACGTAGTCTCTGTTTCTATTTTTAGATTCTACCTAACGTCACTCAGAAATCGATGGAACTGAACAGGCTATATTTAGGTTTATGACTATCACTGCCCCTGTAAGAGTTTATCAATCAAATAATCATGAGAGTGAAAATAAAACATTTACTATTTATCTGTCAATCTTTGCTTCCATGTTTGATTTTATCAAAAACATTAATTAAATTAATTAAAGTGATAAATCAACATCATTTTGTATGTGGCCTCAGTGGCGTAATCGGTAAGGGCGACGTCTCTAGAGAGATTAGAATTAGTTTTTGTAGGATCAGGTGCGGGTTCGAATCCAGCTGTAGCCAATTATTTTTATTTTTTCTCATTTGAATAATTCTTCTGGTGACCAAATAGATCTGTTAGATCTATTCCATCAACATGTTTATGAATGTTTACAGAAAACTAAAATAGTTCCATGGTTATAGAATCATTACGCTTATCTACTAACCTAATAAACCTTCCACTACCGGAAGTAACCAAATAAACCTAAGTTTATTTGCACCCCCTTTATTATGTCACTAGAGAAGCCTGGTGACTGGATAAAAGTTTTATAATGGCACATTATATGACAGAAGCTGTAGAATCAGATCTATATTTCACCGTCAGCAAACAGAGCAGACCCTGATCAGATGGCTCCTATAGGAGCCGTCTGATCTAGGCCTACTCTGTTTGCAGATGCGTCAAAATGCGCTTACATAAGGGAAAGGGTTAAATGTAATGGAAATTGTAATGATTTTTTAGAATTTTAGAGTTCTGGATATTTGTTAAGTAAAATATATCTAAACCGTCACTTTAAGGGTAACCATCTACACGCAGATGGCATATGGCTTGGGCCACACGAGCGTTCTACTAGCGTACTATTGATTAAAATAAAACTTCTATAAAGATACGTTTTAACCCATTCCCTCATAGGCTATCTTTAAATCGAACCTCTTTGAGTACATCTACCGAAAGGAGCATTTACTATAGAAAAGGGAAATGTCATAATTGAGTATTTTTTAAATCATTGCAATAAATAGAGCATTTGCTCCTATTAACGTATGAAATGGTGAAATCATTAATATTTACTGCTGAATTTTTATAATGGCATATGAACACATGAATTTTCGGTATTGCAAGAAGCTGTAGAGTCAGATCTATGTTTTAATTAAGACACAGAGCAGACCGTGACCAGACGACTCCTATAGGAACCGTCTGATCGGGGTCTTCTCTGTTTGCAAGTACGTGAAAAAGGGTTTGAATGAAGGGAATGGAATGGCGACTATTTGAATAAACATTAACAAATAGAGCATGTTTGTGACTGTCGACGAAACGTTTGCTCAATTTCAATTCTGAGATTAGGAAATAAACATTATCCTGTTTTTAATACTATACCTGCTTAAAGATAATATACCTGTAGATAACATTTTTTTTTAATTTACTCATAACCATTGAAATAATGTTGTTTTGACCATTTTATGAAGGCTTTCCTGAACAACTTATATCGTAAAACGTAGTGGTGAATCATTGATAGCGGTTTACGTCGGCACTCGTAATATATTGTTCTAGAACATTTAATATTGTTGAGATATCGCGAACACATACGGAACCAACCGGAACATCCCGGAAACCAATCGGAACACCCCAAGTAGCGCACGGAATTTGTCTAAAGCGCCGGCGAATAACATCGGCGACATCGACCTTTCGCAATTTTGAGTGATTATTTGTGAGTTATTGCCAAACTCTCTTACACTCTTGTTGTTAACCCTTTCCTCTATAATTACGCCTTTCTATGCCTCTGTAAAAGTCACCTGTTGAAACCATTGTGAGCAAATGCTCTATTTATCACAATGGTTTCAAATTACAAAATTCTACAACTTTCCTTTTCTCTAGTTAATGCTCCTTTTCGGTAGATGCATCCAAAGAGGTTAGATCTAAAAATAGCATATGGAGGAATGGGTTAAACACTACAATTTTATTCCATTTTACAGAATTCTAAACGCGTCATTTATATACACACACTGTCTTAATGGCTCAGACAAAAAATATACCAAAAGTACGTACGGGGCCAGATTTGCTATAATAATCTTTTCCTGTTCAGTCTTCATGCAAGAAATAAGGACATGAATATTTATTAGCTGATTTTTTTTCAAAGAATGTTTTTGCTTTGATAAAAACTGTAGAATCAGATCTATATCATGTTATAAGCAAACAGAGCAGATACTGATCAGACGGTTCCTACAGGAGCCGTCTGATCTGGATCTACTCTGTTTGCAAAGACGCGAGAAAAGGTTTATATAAGGGTCAAGACAACCATGTCAGCATTTCTCGCTTAACTAACTGGATTATTTCTTCAAATTAAAGTATGTGCTGACACGCTAACATTAGAGTTTAAAAATATCGAAGAGTAACCTGTATAATTTGATCTCTTTGCCTGATAAACGTGACCTGAGAAACATTTACCCATTCCCTCATTTTTAGATCTAACTTGTTTGCATACATCTACCGAAAAGGAGCATTTACGAGAAAATGGAACTGTTAGAATTGTGTAGTTTTGAAACCATTGTGAACCATCTCCTTCATATAAAAGCTTTTTTCATGCATTGGCAAACAGAGTAGACCCAGATCAGACGGCTCCTGTAGGAGCCGTCTGATCAGAGTCTGCTCTGTTTGTTTATGAAACTATGATAGATATGACTCTTCAATTTCTACAAATACCAAGACTTCCGTAGTACATATGCCATTATAAAAACATGATGTCATTATTTCTTATATGAATATCGAGCTATGCAAGTACCGACATTTTTTCGAAATGATGTTTGTAAACTGAGCAATATAAGGGGCTGACCTTTAGACTGCTGACAATGCAACGTCATCTCTAACTCTTAACTACTAAATCTTTACCCACCATCGATTCGTTAAAGCTTTTAACCATTTCCCAGTTCTATGTTATTACAAAAGTCAATACCTACAGAACATTCATGGACAAAATAATTATATTAAAATATGGAAGGTGGAACGTTATAGCCAGATTATAAACTAAAGAAACAGATCTATCCAATTCCATCAGCAAACATAGCAGACCTAGGTCTACTGTTTGAAAATGCGTGAAAGTGCGTTTATATGTAAGAAAGGGTCAATGAAAATGCGTGAAAGTGCGTTTATATGTAAGAAAGGGTCAATGAAAATGCGTGAAAGTGCGTTTATATGTAAGAAAGGGTCAATGAAAATGCGTGAAAGTGCGTTTATATGTAAGAAAGGGTCAATGAAAATGCGTGAAAGTGCGTTTATATGTAAGAAAGGGTCAATGAAAAGGCATTTTTTATCAGGAGTTATCAATTCTTTAGACTTAGCGCCGTCTGATCTGGGTCTACTCTGTTTGAAAATGCATGAAAAGGTGTTTATATGACGGAAAGGCTTAAGAAGCTATTATAAGCGAGTGACAAACATCTTGGTTCCTGATGAAACGCCGAGTTACTCGGTGTCTCATCTGGATCCAAATGTCATTTAAGTCACACTTAGCAGGCAAAAGGTTCAACTCTTCACACTGCAACACAATTTAATTACAACGGACATAAATATTCTGCGTGTTTTTTAATTTTGTCTTCTCTTGTATATTTTAAGATCCCGTGTCAATTGCAACGGGGACCCACATTTCGTTTGCTTTTAACGACACGGTTGAAATCCTAACTACTGAAATAAATTCACAGATTTCTTTGAATGATGTGAACACACGAATCGCGCCAGAATAAAACTGATCGTTTTATTTAGATTTGGCTCTTAGCTCGCTCCTAATTGCCAATTGTAAACATTGTCGCCGTCGGCAGACCTCAAAACAGACTTTATTCTGTTCCTAATCAAAATACGACCAGAGTCTCAAACAGTCTGGAGCCTGATGAGATGCCGAGTTACTCGGCATCTCATCTGGATCTGAACGGTTTTCAAAGGTTGTCATACATTCAAAACTAGCTTGTAAAGGATTGGACTATCTGAATTTTATTATAGCTTATCGCTAGAAAACATTCACGTGCTCCACTGTAGCTGTCGGTCTTGTTAGGTGGTTTCGCCTCCATTTTGTAGACGAGAGAAGACAGACAGCTTCAGACGTTACGGGTGAGCCTACGTTCACTAATGCTTTAGGATATTTATCTTTGAAAGGGAAACTTTTGGGATGCTATAATCTCAGCTTGAAATACACTATGGTATTTTAAACAAATTAATTATGATATTACGCGAGAGGCTGATGAGGTGGGGGCAGCGAGACAGAGTGGGAGGGAGAGAAGCAAATAGATTACGAATACAGAAGAACCTACCTTAAGCGGCCATCAAAAAGAAATATAATTATGGGTCTGTAAGGCAGGTGGTGGGTTAATCCTTTCCCTCATATAAACGTGTTTTGACGCATTTGCAAACAGAGTAGACCCAGATCAGACGGCTCCTTGAGGAGCCGTCTGATCAGGGTCTTCTCCGTTTGTTGATGAAATTTGAAAGATCTGTTCCCTTACTTTCTAAAATGGCTACATTGTTCCACCTTCCATATTTCATTATAACTACTTTGTTCTAACTTCATGAATATTCAATAGGTATGGGGATTTGAAATAAACATAGAACAGGGACAGGGTTAAGGCAGATCAAAGCAATGCAGAATTGTTTGCCCTGTATTAAGCAACTACCTGCTTTTTAATACTTCTATGTTCAATAAATGAATGGACTCTTTATACACTATTGAGAAAAAGGTACATGGTGTGAGGAAGAAAAAATCGTTATGTAAGAGAAAAGACAACAGACAGAAAGAAAGAGAAATATGAATAAAGAACTGGAAAGAGGGAAATAAAGAACAAAACACACAAGGATGGCATATACAAAGATGACAACAAGGACAGTAAGATAGAGAAAGAAAGAGAAAATAAAAAGGGGGATAAAAAGAAATATGACAGAGAGGGGAAATACAATAACAGGGAATGAGAGAGGTTATTTGTGAAATGGGGATGCAGCCACTCATATAGATAGTATACACTTATATAGACATGCACATGAGGTTTGTTGTTCCTAATTTCTTGGCGTAATCGGTAAGCACGACGTCTCTAGAATGATTAGATTTTGGCTTTTGTAGGATCAGGCGCGGGTTCGAATCCAGCTATAGTCATTTTTTCTTATTTTTTTCTTATTTGACTAATGATATTGGTGAATTTTCTGTTAGATCTATTCCGTCAACATAATTTTTATTCATATTTACAGAAAATTAAAATAGTTCCATGGTTATAGAATCATTACGCCTATCTACTAACCTAATAAACCTTCTACTACCGGAAGTAACCTAATGAACCTAAGTTTATTTGCACCCCCTTTATTATGTCACTAGAGAAACCTGGTGACTGGATAAACATGTATACATGCACATGATGTTTGTTGTTCCTTATTTCTTGATATTTGGAAATAGAAAAAAATATATCATCGACCTATGCTAGTTTCATGTAATATGTGCATGCGCATACATGCCAAAAAATAATCGACCTAACCTAATCACCCTTTGTTCGAGCTTGCAACATGCATTGTATGAAAACCTGCAGCATTGGTGTTTCGATTTTCCCTATTCACACCCATCGTCTCGGGTTTCTGGCCTACCAGGGCACACGTCCCCTTGTTTCCGCATCCCAGTCCAGCAGTAGAAATCGATTGCAGTAGAACCTGTATTAAGCGGCCATCGAAAAGAGGTCTAAGCATGGGTCTGTAAGGCAGGTGGTAGCTTAACGCAGGTCAAAAGTAATGCAGAAAACTCCCATAGGAGCTTTCTGCATTACTTTTGCCCTGCGTTAAGCAACCACCTGGTTTTTAACACTCCTATACTCAATAAATGAATGGTCGCTTAAGACCAGTTCAACTGTACTTCATTGTTGTAATGGTTTACTCAATTATCCATTGTGTTGCTGAACAACAACATATCTGTCCAAACTCTGAACTGCTATGGGTTTCACTTAGTTCCGATTCGTTCAAGATTTTGAGAAACTTTTAACCGAGTGTCAAACAGCTTGGATCCTGATGAGACGCCGAGTTACTCGGCGTCCCATCTGGATCCAAGTTGTTTGCAAATATCAATCAGATCACGCTCAGCAGAATTAGGGTAAATAGTAAATATTTGCACTCTTGTCATATATTCAAGTGCCAATTTGATTCTCATGGTGCTCAGCCTGCTACCCTCTGTTTCAATATTTGTCTTCCACTTAAACCTTTAGCAAGCCTGCCTTTTCAAAGCGGAATTGTCCATAATTGTTTAAAGACAGGCATCAATCTGCAGTAAAGGGTACAGTTCGAAGGAGGATTTTAAATGACAAACAGTAGGCCTACAGATACAGATTCTGATCAGAGGGCTGGCTCCTTGAGAGTAGCTCTACGTTCTAGATGGCACTCTCTTTTGCTATACCCGTACATTCCTATCCTACATTTAAATATTTCACCTTGCAACGTGCTAAACAGTTTTTCACTTGTTAAAATGTCATATTTTTAAAACCTACACTATAATGTTTTCTACATTTTTCATTTCATGCAACATTCAAAATGTCAGACAGTGTAGATCCTGTTGAGACGGTGAGTTTACTGGGTGTATCGTCCGGATATAAACAGTTTACATGGTGCATCCAACCTGTTCACCCTGTTATCAACCGATATAACTGAATTCTCGATCTTTATCATGATCCCAGCGAATTGATAATTTGCACGTGCAAAGTAGCAAAAACTGAAATCCGCTCATGTTTCGATTCGGCGAAGAAAGTTCAGATCAGAATCAGAATCTGGGTCATAGTATCGTCAGGCATTTCCATGCACGCGTGTTCCTGACAAATATTTACTGCCATGACAACAGTGAAAATGACACACGTAGGGAAGTGTTATGCATTGTTTAATTTGTTTATTTTCGCATGGTTTATTATCGCAAACTGGGTTATTTTCATCCTTTGATCCACGTTTTGAATATCCTGGAACAGATGCAGCGAGTTATTGCAGTCAGGACAGAACAATGCATTCCCCCGCCCCCGATATAAACGCATGTTCAGTGCCCTTTGCATATAGAGTAGATCCAGGTCAAACGGGCCCTATGGGAGCCGTCTGATCAGGGTCTGTTATGTTTGTTTGAGAAATTATAATGGACCTGACTACAGTTTTCTATCAATTCCAAATAATCATATGTACAATTGTCATTATAAAATTTCAGCTAATAAATATCCATGACGTCATTATTTCTTACATGAATACCTAACAGAAAAAAGGGTTAAGCCTCTTAAACCTGTATATTCTTAGTAGAACGGCCCATCACCTGTATAACGATAGAGTCCATTCAGTTTGAAGGTACAGCAAAACTCCGCTAATGCGATCACCCAAAATATGTATAATTATGGGTGCTAGATGCAGGTGGTAGCTTAATGCAGGACAAAAGTAATGCAGAAAGCTCCTCTAGGAGCTTTCTGCATTACTTTTGTCCTGCATTAAGCAACCACCTGCTTATAAAGACACCCATGTTTATTAAGTGGTTGCATTAGAGGGGTTCTACTGTATCATAGAAGATGTTCACTGGCAAACAGTGCAGACATGGTCAACACTGTTTGCTTTATAAATGGGTCAAAGACCTATCTTGATTTAACCTTTTAACCCATTACCTCATAGGCTATTTTTAGATACAACCTCTTTGAATAAATCTACCGAAAAGGAGCATTAACAAGAGAAAAGGAAACTTAGAATTTTGTAGTTTGAACCATTGTGATAAGTAGAGCATTTGCTCCTATAGGAGCAAATGCTCTATTTATCACAATGGTTTCACAAAGTGACTTTTATAGAGTCGTCAAAAGTCGTCAATATGAGGGAATGGGTTAACACAGATACGTATTTGAAAGTCTTTGCGAACAGAGTAGATCCAGATCAGACGGATCCTGTATGCGCTCCTGTAGGAGCCGTCTGATCTGGGTCTGCTCTGGTTGATTCTACAGTTTCTGTCATGGACAAAACGTAGTGTGTTCACGTACCATTATAAAATGTGTGTAATTAACATTCATGAAAGGCACATCTGTGACATGCGCAATATAGTTAAGCGTTTATAGCGTTCGATAACAATCGGTGAACTTTGACCTTTAGATAATAAATGCATGTATCCAAGGAAGACACCGCCCACTGTAAATACTGCTTGTTATAATACTTGCATTAACCTATTCCCTCATATTGACGCCTTCTTGGCGCCTCTGTAAAAGTCACTTTTTGAAACCATTGTGATGAATAGAGCATTTGCCCTATAAGAGCTGTTTATCACATTGGTTTCAAAAATACACAAGTCTAAAAGTTTCATTTTCTCTATTAAATGCTCCTTTTCGGTAGATTTATTCAAAGAGGTTAGGTAAAAAGTAGCTTACAAGCGAGTGGGTTAAAAGATCAAATAAGAATGTATTAGCATGGTGAACGTGGAGAATCAAACATGTAATATATAAACGCAATCAGAACAGACCAGAATCAGACAGCTCTTGTAAGATTCTACTCTGTTTGCAAAGACATGAAAAGCCAGGCAGAAAAGTGTTTGAATGCTATGCTTTATACACGTCAAGAGTGTATATCTCTATAAGAGGTCCAAATAAGATGCGAAAATTAAAGAATAACTTCTGACTGTATGTCTCCACCGAACCCAATATTGTGACCACTCTTTAGAATCGTCTCTTCGAGACGATTCTAAAAAGTGGTCACAACATAGGGTTTGGTGGAGAAATGACGATTTTAGTATTTGAGTACGCACCTTTATCTGTTGCTCTATGTAAGATTATTTCATAAATTCTAAACCTAGAAGCTAGTCTAACATTGTGTCAAAACTGAACGTGTGGCCACGATGCGTTCAGTAGTTGACATATTGTGCGCAACATTTTATAAACTAGCCACTTGGCTTAAAAATAATTACATATAGTAACAAATTGCTCAGTGTTGTGAATGAGATTACCATACATACTAAAAGCAATTTTGTAGTTCGCGAACTATTAATTCAGAGCTGCAGATAAGATGCGTAAATTTAAACATTTTCAAGAATAATCCTTATTTCTCCACCAAACCCTATACTGCGACCACTCTTTAGAATCGTCTCTTCGAGACGATTCTAAAGAGTGGTCGCAGTATAGGGTTTGGTTGATTCTAAAGAGTGGTCACAGTATAGGGTTTTTGTGAAGAAATGACGATTTTAGCATTTGGTTACAAACCGTTATCTGTAGCTCTAAATTGTCATTAAGTGTGGACATCATCATTTACTGAACTCACTGCTACAGATTGCAATCAACACGTGTTACTTCACCATTTGTTCGCCTGTCATACAATGTGTCTTTACCTATAATGGAGATAGGGAAAATTAACGCTTTACCCCATGAATATCCATGTAAGAAAAAATGACATTAATATCAATTAAAATATTATATATAATAGCACATGACCAAAGAAGCTTTCATTTATATATAATTCCATAAGCAAACAGAGCAGACTCTGATCAGACGGTTCCCCCCTTAGCCGTCTGATCTGGGTCTATTCCGTTTGGAAATGTTTTAAAAGGCATATCTATGAAATAAACGGTTAACCACATGTTTTGTCTCAATAGTCAATAACAAACACAGCCTTGATTGTCAGGTACGGTAAACCCCCTATAAACCGGAATTCTAGTAGAGAAGAATTAAGATAGATATCGATCTTGGATACAGGTGGCTGTTTAATGCAGGGTGAAAGTCATACAGAAAGCTCCTCTAGGAGCTTTCTGTGTGACTTTCAGCCTACATTAAATTGCCACCTGTCTCCAAGACCGATATCTATACTAAATTGAATGTCCGGTTTAGAGGAGTTTTACTGTATATTGCAATGCTTGACTTTGACAATGTGATGACTCCTGTAACAGATGCTGTTTCTGAGTCTATTTTATCCGTGTTCTTAATCGAAATGTCTGCTTTCGCATTGTCGTCAGCTCTGTTTTTCCCGACTGAGAATAATTTCTGAATACAAAATTAAACAAAAATAAGTGCCATACAATTTGTAATCTTGGCCTGACGCACAGTAATTTGATTTCAGATCTAGATCTTAGCTGCCAGTCTGTGTACAATCATTAATTTTGTTTGATGGAAATGACAGCTAATTTACATGTGGCCAATCCATTATCTCTAGATCTGCATTCTCGATTAGAATTGTTACAGTAAAACTCCTCTAAACGTCACGTTTAGTAAAATGAAGAATTTAGATCTTCTTAGGTAGGTGGCTGTTTTATGCAGGATGAAGGTCACGCAGAAAGCTTCCATGGGAGCTTTCTGCAAGACTCTCACCCTGCATTAAGCTGTCACCTAGTATATATAAAGACTGATATTGATACTTATGTGAAGTTCTTTTTTAGAGGGAGTTTACTGTTCTTACTATAGTGACAATAACAGCAAAGCTGGAACAAGGAAAACAGAATGTATGTGTGGCAGAGGCAGGTGATAGCTTAATGCAGGACGAAATATATGCAGAAAGCTCCTATAGGAGCTTTCTGCATTACTTTCGTCCTGCATTAAGCAACCACCTGCTTATAAGGGCATCTATGGTTATTCTTTAAGTGGTCGCATTAGAGGCGTTTTACTGTATTGTAAATCCTTTCTCGTACAATCATCATAAAAGAGACGTACATTTGATAACTCTTTTCGCCTTTATTCTGCAGAAAAAGGTGATACCTGGACACGGTTACGGACAAGGTCAGGTATCGGCTTAACTGAGCTTGTGTACAGCAGAACCTGTTTTAAGCGGCCAAGAAAAATATATTGATACCGTGTCGTTTGGAACTACAGTAAAACCCCTCTAATGCGACCACTTAAAGAATAACCATAGCTACCCTTTTAAGCAGGTGTTTGCTTAATGCAGGACGAAAGTAATGCAGAAAGCTCCTGTGTAGGAGCTTTCTACATAACTTTCGTCCTGCATTAAGCTACCACCTGCCCCTGCCACACAGAAGTATGCCCCTTTTTTGGTGGTCGCATTAAAGGGATTTAACTGTTTACACTTTGTCAGTACAATGGTACACTGTCACGTATAGTGTGCGAAAAACATATGTGTCGTTTATATTACATGTCAACTGTGCAGATCCGAACTGCGTTATGCGTTTATAGGTGTCATGTCGTCTGGAACTTTACACTATGCAATAATACACTATCATTTATGATATGCCAAGGGCATGTATATAGATTATATACTTATGTCAGCTGTGCAGATCCAGTTTACGTGATATTTTTAGTAAGTGCCATGTTGCCTGGAACTATACGAGTACACTACACAACTGCAATGTTACAGAAGCCGTCTGTTTGCTTATGTTATAATAAAGATCACCATCTGATTCTTATAGTTTTTGCCATGGTGAAATTGCACGTGTTCATGTTTCATTACAAAAAAAACATCAGCTAATTGATATTCATGATTTCTTACATGAACATTGATGGAGGAAAGGGTTAAATACTAATTAAACGGTAGATTGGGGCTGTTTAGAATAATCTGTCACTATCTGTTCTGATGACGAATTATTTTAAGCCCGTATTGTTAACCCATTGTCAGCTTTAAATAGTGTCTGCTTAAATGTGGATATAGGGCAATCTTAACTATTTCCAATTCCATAATGCTTTTGATAAAACTATTGACCGAGTGTCAAACAGTTTGGATCCTGATGAGACACCGAGTTACTCAGCGTCTCATCTGGATCCAAGCTGTTTGTTTATTTCGAGTCATGTCGTGGATAGCAGGATAAGGGTTCCCCCTTTCAATGCTAAGCGCGACCTGTCTCTCACGTACAAGCAGCTTGGATCCAGATGAGGCGCCGAGTAACTCGGCCTCAATATCCAACCTGTTTGAAAATTGATTAGTAGATTCTTAAAAGCTTGGACAATTCGGAAGTAAGTGTAAGTAAAACCTTCCAGAGCAGTGTTTGAGCTGACATTTTTAGCATGTTAAAGGTTAGGATATATATATATATCCATGTGTTAACTTTGCCTGATGGAAGCCAGTAGATGAGAACAATTGGATTACATATATTGCTTGGAAGCTCATTTCTTAATTAATTATAGGTAATATATATGTGTAATTAATTAACACAGGGCAACACTTTAACAATTTGAATGCGGGAAACCAGCTGATTGGGATTTTTAAACAGTGTAAACAAGGGTCAAGGCACGTCTGTATTCGAAAACGTCTAGGTGTCTACGGTATGCAATGCTTGTCATTTTGTTTAAATAATTTATTATATTTCAGTATTTGTTAAAATGCATAAACAGACATATCAAGGGGATTCGTCAGAGCAGATGGTTGCTTAATTAACCCTTTCACCGCCAATGTCGCATAAATGCAACACGACAAATAGTGCAGTCCCAGATCAGACGCCGCCTTTTCAAGGGACTTCACTTTTTGTCTCAATCTCTATTTCTATATCTATGCTTTATTCCTGTGGAATTTTCTTTTATTTATCCCATTTCCTTATTTTACCGAATGATTTAACAAACTTGGAGTGCAGACGACAATTAGAAATTTGGCGCCGAAAGGGTAAAATGCAGAAAGAAAATTATACAGAAAACGCCTAGAGTAGCTTTCTGCATATCTTTCGTCCTGTAACAAACAACCACATGTCTTAAAACTTTATTTTGAATGGTCACTGTAGACGGGTTTTACATTGTTTCCATTACTTTTGTCCTGTAATAATGAGGAATCGAACGTATTGTCTCCCGAGCCGGAGACGGATATTCTGCCGCAAGGGACTGGCCGGTCGACACCAAAATACACAAGAGTAAACTATGTGATAAATTGTAATATTCTCTTGCGATAAGACTGTTATGTGGCATTAGATATTATTTTTATTAGGTAAATAACTGCCACTGTATGTCATGCTGCCAACGCTATGGGCCACAATGGAAATAAGAGATGACATTTTATTGCTTTATCCTTGGCTTATGGGGACATGTCATGATTTTCACGGAGTTTATGTTTAACCCTCTCCAACATAATTACGCCTTTGTACACCTTTGCAAACAGAGTAGACCCAGATCAGACGGCTCCTACAGGGTCTGCTCTGTTTGCTTAAGATATGATATATATATAATATTCTACAGTTTACGTCAAAAATGCACGTGCCCAATTATATCAATTAATCTATTTAATATTTACGATGTGATTAGTTCTTATATGAATATTCATGGAGATGAAAGGGTTAACCATTTCCCTGCTGAATATTCATATAATAAATACTGACATCTTTTAACTGATTTTATATTTGCATATGTACATAGGACTGTTTGGTATTAGTTGAAACTGGTTACATCTATTATAAATTCAAAACGAAACAAAACAGACCCTGGAGCTCCTACAGGAGCCATCTGATCAGGGACTGCTCTGTTTGCAAAGGCGTGAAAAGGGGTTTGAATGAGGGAAAGGGTTAAACTCAGGGTTGTGGATAAGATGCCCATCGATCTGGTAATACAGTAAAAACCTCTCTATCATGGCCACTAAATTACATCAAGTAATTTATGTAAAAGGCAGGTGGCTGCCTAAAGCAAGGTGAAAGTAAAACAGAACGCTCCTATAGGGTCGTTTTGTTTTACTTTCTCCTTGCTTTAAGCAGCCACCTGCCCTAAATTCAAACTTATTAACACAATCTAGTGGCCGTTATAGAGAGGTTTTACTGTATATCTTATTTGTCACTCACACACTTTCTGGTCTCAGCTTATTACCATCGCCTCTATACAAGACGACCCTTACAGAGTACATGTAGCAGCAAGAAACTGGTTGGCGGAGGACATGTAATTTGTTTTAACCATTTCCCTGTTTAATATGTAACAAATAATGATATTGTGGGCATTTATTAGCTGATTTTTTATTATGGCATATGTACACGGGGTCTTTTGGCTCAGGCAGAACCTGCAGAGTCAGATCTATATTATACCATAAGCACACAGAGCAGACCCTGATCAGACCACAGGGGTAAGACATATACTGACTCAAACGGGTCTTACCCCTGTGGATCAGACCGCTCCTGTAGGAGCCGTCTGATTATGGATCTACTCCGTTTTTCATGTTGTCAAAAGGAATTTCTATCACTCTATCAGATAAAGGTCTGTATTTAATTGTCTGTATTTAATTTTCTACGCACATGGTGGTGTGTTAGCCCATGGCAGCATATAGCATGGGCATTAATCAACTACATGTAACTAGTCAACCAACCAACCACCATAAAACATGTTCGGCCTAAAACGTATTCGTAACTAGACTGTGTTACGTTCCACCTTCGTCGTATATAAAATGTTTTTTCCCTTTCCAGACGCATAGATAAGATAAATAAATAAGCAAATGCATTTTCAAAGAATAAGACTTTTATTTCTCCACCAAACCCTATGTTGTGACCACTCTTTAGAATCGTCTCGAAGAGACGATTCTAAAGAGTGGTCACAAAGTAGGGTTTGGTGAAGAAATGACGATTTCAATATCTGAGTACGCACGTTTATCTTTCCATTTAGATTCATTGCTATTGCATGGTGAGCTTTTGAATTGTTTCCTGTAAGGATTATTCCATCTTTTTTATTCTCAGTGTTTATACATTCCCACCTGTTTTGCATTTTCTTGGATTTTTTCCTATCTCCAAGCTCAAGATATCCCATCCCATCGCAGCCTCCATAACATCGTTTTAACCCTTGCACTGCCACATATTGTCGTCTGCCACATATTGTCGTCTGCTCGAATTTGCATATTTGAATTTTCTTTCTATAAGTTAAAAAAATATAATCATTGAATCAAACAGTTTGATTCTGATGAGATGCCGACTTACTCGGCGTCTCATCTGAATCCAAACTGTTGTAAATGTATTAACAGATTCTCCATTGCAACAAAAGCATATGAAAGGTAACTTGTTCAGAGTGTAAACATGTAGTAACGGGGATTCTTTTACCCACGTTTGACAATTCAAATCTTGGTTTAAAGTCTTTCTCCGTGTAAGATGTCTTATTTTATTGTACAAAAATACCTTCCTGCTTGAGCATATTCAAAATGTTGTTTTCAGGATTCGAAATATAATGGTCCAAATCCAGACGACATTTGAAAGGTAAACGAAGCATGACTCTTGTATTGGCGGCAAAAAATGTCTATCTCAAATAATGTCGCCTGATTCAGGGAGACCGTTTCCCCCAAAAGTGTATGCACTCGTTCATTTTTATGGAAAATACTTTTCATAAATATCCAATCGTTTAGATCTAGATAAGATACCGGAGACACTAACTGTCATTTATCTCCATCAGATAATTTTACATACAGATCGAAAGGGGGATGAATCCGGGTTAATAGCTTCGGGGAAAATGGCGAACAAGTTCTTCATTGATTGTTCAAGCTGGAAACAAGATAACTCGGCGATAAAAACTACGAAGGAGAGAGGATTTTATTACTATTGTAAATGATATACCTTAAATACCCGCACTATTCGGACACTCAACCTACCCTCTCAACCGGTCGGTAGTGCTGAATAATTCAATATGATACCATTTTTGATAACTCTAAATTAGACTGACATAGTAGCAAATAGTGTAGACCCTGATCAAACGGCTCCCTAAGGAGCCGTTTGATCTGGGTCTGCACTATTTGCCTAAGCTTGTATGTCCGAATATTTGGGGTAGTTAGTGTTTTGTTGAGATTAGTTTAAACAAGAAATCCCTCAACCGTATGTTAATTGGAAGCTCTGTTAATTATTAACGGAAATCTCATTGCAGATGCTGTCTGTGATACACTTAACCCCGCCCTCCACTTTTCTGCCTGAGTGTGGTGTAACATCATCCAATTTACCCCGTTATTGCACTAGTGAATTAAAAAACGTTACTTCATTCTGACTGGTAGTATAGTTCATTTAACGAATGTTTTGATTTACTGAATCTATCAGAGTCGTTTATTAATAAGTCTTAATAGCTTATAATTATGCCAATGCAGTGCCACTGTGTCAGTTCATGATTGATACTGTTTGAGAACTTTTTCGTATATTTGAAAAGTGAAGAAATATATGTCCAGACTTAGATTTTTAGTGGATTTAGGTAAATTTCGCAAACCAGAACGAATCATCTCTGAATGTATACATGCAGGAACCAAATACAAATGTATATAAGCCATTTGCAAACAGCGCAGACGCAGATCAAAGGGATCCCGGGGAGTCCTTTGATCAGGGTCTGCACTGTTTGACATAAAAATCATTTTAGCCGATGATAACTTTTGATACAACATTTTGTTAATTAATATTCAGAAAGACAGGAATCAGTTTGAATAATTCAGCAAATTAAGGATGTATTATGACGTGGACAATTGTCATAATTCCACACCAAGGTATCAAAAGCTATAATAAAACAGTCTGCTTAGGCCTACCTCTAACCTAACTCTAGTCAGGAAGACCATTTTTAACAAATTTTGGCCATATTGACCATTAAACAAACTATGACCATTAGTAAATAAACTGTGGCCATTTGTAAACAAACTCTAACCATGATTACCATTTTTTAAAAAGATATAACCATGGCAACCAATTTAAAATGAAAGATGATTTAGTTGGAATTGACACACACAGATTTTGATCCTTTATATTAGATACATGCATGCATTTGTTCCCGTAGAAGCTGTCTGATCAGGGTCTGCTCTGTTTTCTTATGGAATAAAATATATCTGAATCTACATTTCCTGATAAGACAAAAACAAACACTGAAGCTAATTGATATTCAAGCTATCACTGTTTCTTACATGACTATTAATTATGTAAATAGATTTCCTTCATATAAACACCTTTTCACGCATTTGCAAGCAGAGTAAACCCTGATCACAGGACTTCTGTAGGAGCCGTCTGATCAGGGTCTGTTCTGTTTGCTTATGAAATTGTAACAGCTCGGACTCTGCATTACATAAATACGGATCAGGGAAAGGGTCAACCAACAACAATTGGAAACAAGTCAATTTCTTGGGAGCAGACGATAACATCGGTCAACGCAACATTTACTCTTACGTTACCGCGTATTGTCGTCTTTAAAATTTGTCGCCTGTTGCTATTTTCATTTTCTTCATTTTCCCCTTTTTCTTTCAGAAAGCATAATCACTGTAACAAACAGTTTTGATCCCGATGAGATGCCGAGTTACTCGGCGTCTCATCTGGATCCAAACTGTATACATCGGTGATCTCAGATTCGCCGTTGGGAGCGAAAAAGTTGTCCCGCGTGCTTAACCCTTCGCTTGCTATTCACGTCAATATACCTACCTGTAAATAGTGAAGACCCAGCTCCTGCAGGAGCTGTCTCATCAGGGTCTGCACTATTTACTAGTTGATTGTGCAACCAATGCACTCCACAACAGTGATTGCACAGCGAAATACTTGTACACAGTGAAGATATATGTAATTATACAACTGGGCATGGGTAAAGAATGAGACATGTTTTTTTAAAATTCAGCAAGCGAAGGGTTAACATGTTAGAGGAAGTTCCGTAAACCCAAATCGATCAGTGCTTCAGATCTATCGGTAGACTAAATAGTATTGGCAACCTGACCAACCTTTAGACTGGTACCCGAATATCGTCATCTATCTGCATGCATTACTCCTCCAAGTAGAGTCCATTACATTTTGTATTAAACGAAACATAACTTGGCCATAGCGTCAATTCATTTGGACCCCAATGAGACGCCGAGTTACTCAACGTCTCATCAGAATCCAAACCGATAGCAATGGTGATTGAAAGTTCGTCTGTGGAGAGAGAAAAGGGCTAACGAGGTATAGAATCTACAGACCCCCCTGGACTGTAGACATAACGCGGTTATTAATACTTATCCCGTTATCCGCGACCCGATGCGCATTTGCAAACAGATTGGATCTGATTGGAGTAACTCGGCGTCTCATCTGGATCCATGCTGTTTGACACTCGTTCAATAGTTTTGCCAATGCTTGATCGAATCGGAAGTAATCAAAATTGTACCAAATACGAATTTGAGGAGACGTTAGATGGCGAGGATTAAGAAGTCTGTAATTCAGTATCGACAATATGTGCTTAGATTTGGCAAAGGTATTTGGCGTATAAAACCAATGAATGAAACAAACATAAGCGTCATAATAATCAGTTGGAAGATGGGACGTTTTAATTCTGGTAATGGTTTACTTTTTAAAAACCAATTAACCACTCAATTAGCGAATAATCAAACAAGAATATACCACTTCATGAACATTCACTGTTATTTTATATTGGTTCCTAATCGTTTCCTCCATGGACATTTATATAAGAAGTAATGACGTCATGCATATTAATTGGATTAATTGTTACAATAGCACATGCACACCGGCTGTTTTGCCCATAGCAGAAACTGTGGAATAATATTTATACCAATTTCATAAGCAAACAGAGCAGACCCTGATCAGACGGCTCCTACAGAAGCCGTCTGGTCTGGATCTGCTCTGTTTGCTGAGTCGTAGAAATGCGTATTTACGGAGTAAATGGCTACACAAGGTAACTTATGGCTGTGACAGAAGCTTTAGAAACATTTCTATATAGTTCCACAAGCAAACACAACAGACCGTACCTGGCCAGACTGCTCCAGCGGGAACCGACTGATCTGTGTAACCGACTGTAAATACAGTTATAATCATTATAATCATATCATCAAGCAATTTTGATTCTGATCAGACACTGAGTCTATCGGCGTCTGATCTGGATCCCAACTGTTTGTAAAAGTAATCAGTAAGCATGGGTTAGTTGTAAAGGGCGAAAGAGTAAATGGAATGTAAACAGTGTAGACATTGACTCCTTAGTAAAAGCTGTATGGATGCCGTGGTCGATCTGAATGTACAGTAACACCCATGTAACCCGGAATTTTAGTAAATATTTTCTTAGTCAAGTGGCTGCTTAATGCACCCTGCATTAAGCTGTCTGACATTGACATTAACTTGAACTTCCGGTTTAGAGAGATTTTACTGTAAAAGTTCTGCAAAGTTCTGAACGACTTCCATAGAAAAACGTTATATGCAATGCAACAAAGGTGCGTACTCAAATACTAAAATCGTCATTTCTCCACCAAACCCTATACTGTGGCCATTCTTTAGAATCGTCTCAAAGAGACGATTCTAAAGAGTGGTCACAGTATAGGGTTTGGTGGAGAAATAAAGGAGTTATTCTTGAAAATGTTTTAATTTACGCGTCGTATCTGGATCTCTGATACGGTATGGATTTGCTCTATAGAGAGATTGGATTGGTGGAATCCAGTATCTAAACTCTTTGAAACACAGATTGTGCTCTCTGCATGGTTTGGACTGCGATTTATGTATTGTTTGTACTATTCTGTATGCATATACGTTTAGGTCGTGCTGTACATGTATGCATACTCTCGGGCTATGCTTTATGCATATGTTCGAGATACATGTATGTTTTATGTATACGTTTAGTTTGTGCTGTATACATATGTTCGAGCCTTCATCCATGCATACGTATAGATTGTGCTTTATGCATACACGGTGACTTATCAGTGCACCCATGTGGATTATGCTTTATGCATACGTTTAGTTTGTGCTGTATACATATGTTCGAGCCTTGATTCATGCATACATATGGATTGGGCTTTATGCACACACGGTGACTTATCAGTGCACCCATGTGGATTATGCTTTATGCATACGTTTGGACTATACTTAATACATACGTTTGGGACTGTGTTTTATGCATATGTGTTGACTGTGTTTTATGCACACGTTCTGACTTTGCAGTCAAGAATGTGCTCAGCAAATGTACACGTGTCAAGGGTGGACGAGACATCGACCTAGTCTTATGTATTGTAAGAGCATGTAGGGTTGTCCTAGCAACCAATACCAAATAATGGGCATATGGTTTGGAAAATAATACTATTAACTACAATATACGAGGCATGTAGAACTAGGCCGAGGAGGGGTTTTATATTATAAATAATGAGGAAGAACGGAGTGCGTAAAATATAACTGTTTCACCGACGGAAAGCTGCAAAGGATCCTATCTGTTTCAAACACCACAGTACAACCTCTCTATAACGGCCATTAAATTGTGTTAATTAGTTGGTATTTAGGGCCGGTGGCTACTTAAAGCAAGGTAAAAGTAAAACAGAACGCTCCTATAGGAGCGTTCTGTTTTACTTTTACATTGCTTTGAGCAGCCACCTGCCTCTAACACAAACTACTTGATGTAATTTAGTGGCCGTTATAGAGAGGTTTTACTACACTTGTGTTTTTAGAAGAAATTGAAGGAAAGTCAATTGTGACGATAAAAGCAGACAACCATGTGTCCAGACGACAAAATAAGCAATTTAAAACTGCGTGTCCTTTCATCCACCCGTATGTCCGCCAATACGGGTGTACAGTATAGACTGTCTTAGGCGAGCATTCATTGATTAAACATAGAAAAAGCGGATAGTTGCTTAATGCAGGACAAAAATAAGATGAAAAGTTCCTACAAGAACGTTCTGCACTACTTTTAACTTGCATTAAGCTACCACCTGCCTAAGACTCAAAGTATACCTCGTTTTGGTGGTCGTTTAAGACAGGTTATACTCAACATAGATGCCATTAAACACGGTATATAGTGATGTGTTATGTGGATGTGGTAATCGATAATAAACCTATCACCGTCAGCATTGTCGTCTGCTAGACACATTTTCGGCTGCCTCAAGTTTTAGAGTCGGCGTTTCTTCAATTTATTTAACCCTTTCCTCCATAAATGCTCCTTTCTACGCCTCTGTAAAAGTCACTTTATGAAACCATTGTGATGAATAGAGCATTTGCTCCTATAGGAGCAAATGCTCTATTTATCACAATGGTCTCAAACTACAAAATTCTAACTTTTTCCTTTTCTCTAGTTAATGCTCCTTTTCTGGTAGATTTATTCAAAGTGGATGGATCTAAAAATAGTCTATGGAGGAAAGGTTTAAAATATGACAAACAGAGAGTCAAACTGGTTGGATCCTGATGAGACGTTGAAGCTGTTTGCATATATAATCAGAGATCCGTCTTCACGGCAGTGAAGGATTTAAGACCCAGCAGACCCTGATCAGACGACTCCAACAAGAGTCGCCTGGTCTGGTTTTTGTTTTGTTTTTATGCCCCCGTTGACGATACTATGTTTTGCACCTGTCCGTCTGTCCGTCCATCACGCTTTTACGTGCAATTTGGTTGTCACAGTTTTTTCTTTGTCTTATATCTCACAAACCACTATAGCTATAGGCATGGAATCGCATATACACATTAACCACCATCCATATTTTCATTGCGCACCCAGCCCGTGCTGCCCGCAAGCCCAATGTCGAGGTCAAATGACTTAGGAACTTTACGTGCAGCTAGGCAAGCACCACCACGGGGGGGGGGGGGTCGCTGTGTCTTACAGACACAATTTTCTAGTTTTTTAAGGCTTTGTATGACATACCATGAAGTACAGCAAAACCTCTCTATAACGACCACTAAATTACATCAAGTATTTGTGTTAAAGGCAGGTGGCTGCTTAAAGCAATGTGAAAGTAAAACAAAACGCTCCTATAGGAGCGTTTTGTTTTACTTTCACCTTGCTTTAAGCAACCACCTGCCCTAAATACCAAATAATTAACACAATTTAGTGGCCGTTATAGAGAAGTTTTACTGTAACTGGTTAAGACCCCGCGGATATGTACTAATTAGTCGGTGTGAAGAGGCTCCATTAATTGCTCTTTTTCATGTTCATGTCTATATTATAGCTCCATCATTCATTTCCATAAATGTTTCTTTCCTTCATATAAATGTGAATGAACTAATTAACTTTCTTGCTTCTGATGACGTCAACTATATCATTTAACTTTTGATTCCTCTGGTTTGTTATTCATATAATTATCTTCGTCATGCAATGACACCATATGGCATGCGTGTATGCCTTATTCCTATGCTTTATAGATACACATTTTGACGTCTTTGCAAACAGAGTATACCCTGACCAGGAAACGTCTGAGGGAGCCGTCTGACCACGGTGAGCTGTTTGCAAAAATATTACCATTGATCTACATAGCAACACATAAATGTTTGTACTCAGATACTAAAATCGCCATTTCTCCACTAAACCCTATGTTGTGACCACTCTTTAGAATCGTCTCTTCGAGACGATTCTAAAGAGTGGTCACAACATAGTGTTTGGTGGAGAAAGAAAGGAGTTATTCTTGAAAATGTTTAAATATATGCATCTTTTTCTGGAACTCTGGGTGCATCTTTTTCTGGAACTCTGGGTCTATGTCCTCGGTTTCTGATAAGGTTATTTTTTTCATTGTTCATAATGACATTATAAAAAATCAGCTAATTACTTTTTTTATGGTGGCACTATTTCTCATAATTATGAATATTCATCAGGTAAAAAGGTTTGTTTTGTTCTAATTCTATACGTAATTCGATTTGAAATTTTGGCAAGACAATGGCACCCGAACTCATTCAAAAGAATGCAGCTGTTCAGCCTGTTAGAACCCCCTTGAATTAAAGACTCGCAGACCACACTGCAGAAGCTTTCGTGTTGCAATCAACTTCGCATCAAACTCGGAAAAACAATTCAAAATAAGTATTATCGCCATTGTAACGAGGCTATAACGTTCTTCTCGGAACACCTTGGTTATGTTCTTTGAATTAGGAAGGTTCCGGAAATAGACGAGTACTTACGAATATGTTGTACATAATACTTCCGGTGGAGATTACCCTTGCAAATGCGATGATGTAGATTCTATAAATATGAAGTGGATTGTATTAATACGAAATAAACGAATCTTTGTGGGGTTTCTTTCTGTAAGTCTAATGGAATGTTTAACGCTTTACTTCATGAATATGCATGCAAGTATTAACCCTTTCGCTGCCAAACTCTGTCGTCTGCTAACTTTGTCGTCTGCTACAAATGTTCAGTTTTTTTTTATTTTCTTCATTTTTGTTTCAAAAACATAGTAACAGTAACAAACAGTTTGGATCCTGATGAGACGCCGAGTTACTCGGCGTCTCATCTGGATCCAAACTGTTTGCATAGGTAATCACAGATCCGGCATTGGCAGCGAAAGGGTTAATGGCCTTATGAATATTAATTAGATTATTTTATGATATATTATCAACACACATATGTTTAAAACTGTAGTAGCAGCTCTTTAGAATTCCTTTTCCATACAGAATTATCCCAGATCAGACGACTTCTACAAAAGCCGTTTGATCCGGGTCCAGACTTACACAACCATCACAGTGAAATCCCCTCTAAACCGGAATTCTAGTAGAGACAAAATTAGGAACTTTTATGCAGGTGGCTGCTTCATGCAGGGTGAAAGTCGTGCAGAAAGCTCCTAGAGCAGTCTTAAGCATGACTTTCACCCTACATTAAGCTGCCACCTGTCTCCAAGACCGATATTTGTACTGAATTGAACGTCCGGTTTAGAGAGGTTTATATTACAGTAAAACCCCGCTAATGCGACCACCTAAATGAGGTATAATTCTGGGTGTTAGATGCAGGTGGTAGCTTAATGCAGGACAAAAGTAATGCAGAAAGCTCATAGAGGAGCTTTCTGCATTACTTTTGCCCTGCATTAAGCAACCACCTGCTTATAAAGACAACCATGTGTATTTATTAAGTGGTCGTAATAGAAGGGTTCTCCTGTAATTTGAACGACCGGTTTACTGTATACCTTTCATTAAGGATTGAGCAACCACCTGCTCCTAATAATCTAAAAATGAATTCTTTTTAAGTTCCTGGTGTAGTGAGATTTTCTGTTTTATGATCGTCTCCATAATTTCTCTTTTACCCATTACATAATGAATATTAAAGTAAGAAATAATGACATCGTGAATATTCATTTTTAATTCTGAAAATGGTACATGAGCGCAGGTATTTGGGGACCATGACATAATCAGATCTATATGATTTAACAAACAAACAGCAGACCTTCCCTCATATAAACGTGTTTTCACGCATTTGCAAACAGAGTAAACCCAGATCAGACGACTCCTACAGGAGCCGTCTGATCTGGGTCTACTCTGTTTACCAAGGTATAGAAAGGTGTCTCTCCACCAGACTTAACTATTGCCCTGTTCAGCATTCATGTAAGAAATAATGACATCATGAATATTTATTAACTGAATTTTTATAATGGCATTTATACACAGGATTGTTTTGGTATTGATAGAATATAATCAATTATTATTTGATTTCATAATTATTATTATAATTTCAAAAGCAAACAGAGCAGACCCTGATCAACCGTCTGATCTTGGTCTACTCTGTTTGCAAATGCGCGAAAACACGTTTATATGAGGGAAAGGGTTAAGAGATATTCGCCAGCAACCATATGTTATATGTTTGCCAATTATCGAACCGTTCATTTATTATTGTTTATAAAGAGTCTCAGGCGTGCACGGGCATGTACTCACGTGCCAGTCTGCCAGTTTCCGGTTTGAATGATGCTTACTGGGCTTACCGCAGGGGAAACGGCATACTAGTGAAAGTTTAAGCTATTGTCTGTTTCACAGGCCGGGGATTTATAGAGGTCGCTGCAGATAGGTCGTACAGTAAACAATAGTTAGAGTTTTGGATGTGATATAAATGGATACTGGAATATTGGGAACCTGGTATTATTCGTGAGTTGAACTTAGTTTTCTTTAGCTCCCATTCTCTTATATTGATGCCGTTTGATGCCTCTGTAAAAGTCGCCTGTTGGAACCATTGTGATAAATTCACTACACAGTAATGAAAAAATCAAGTTTTTCTAGTAAATTCATAAATGCTCCTCTTCAGCAGTATATTTATTCCAAGCGTTTGTCTCTAATAATAGCCTATGAATGAAAGAGATAAAGCGTTAAAAATGTCGTCTGCTTAAAATGGTCGACTTAACCTAGTTAACCCATATTACTCTGAACATTTATCTTCTCAAACCCTGATCTGGAGCCAGCCCGCCTTCCTTCCGATTCGTTCAAGCCTTTGATACTGAGACGCCGAGTAATTCCGCGTCTTATCTGGGTCCAAACTGTTTGTTTTAGACTCCCAACCCTACCGACGACAGATGCTGACCGGATGAGTATATTACAGGTATAATTATCCATTCATCACGTTGTTTATCTATGAAAAATAAACAAATACCTTAATATTTGGAAAGAAACAACGACTAACTTGCTGACTCATCAAACTTTATAAGATATGACTTTCTGACAGTCATATTGTAAAACAAAAAAAAAACAAAAAAACTCTTCTTTGAGAATTTAAGCAGACGCCGATAATTGCAGACGATAATTCGCTCACGTGCTAAAGGTCAATGAGTGAGTTCTATGACTAATTAACTCTTTTGCCGCCACAGGTGAATCCGTGATTACCTTCACAAACAGTTTGGATCCAGATGAGACGCCGAGTAACTCGGCGTCTCATCGGGACACACATTGTTTGGTGTTATGATTGTCTTTTGGAAAAACAAAAAAAATAAGAGAATAAAAAATGAAAGAACGAGCAGACGGCAAAGTTTGCAGACGACAATATTTGGCAGCGAAAGAGTTAACGATTACTACGTTCGATTTTGACGGACTGGCTAACAAGAGTCTGATGAACTCCTGGGCCTGAGCTCCAGCCTTTAACCTTTTTCCGGTGTACAAAAATAATGTGTCTGCTCAAAATTGGTTCTGTAGCATTTTTGATTACTTTCGCTTCGATCAAGCTTCTTCAGAACCTATTAGTCGAATGTCAAATAACCAGTATCCTGATATGACGCCGAGTTACTCGGCGTCTTATCTGGATCCAAGCAGTTTGCAAATGCGAGTCGAGTCGTGGGTAATGAAAAAAGGGTTTATACGTTGGCGGTGAGTTCTTGATACATGTAATATGCAGACAGTTTGGGTTCAGATAAAACGTCGAGTAACTCGGTCTTTCCTAATGGTCTGAAATAATGTTTCATCTTAAACAAAAGGAGAAAGAAAACAATAATGAGAGATGAAGCTGACGACAAATACTCGGCACGCAAAAGGTTTACACTTTCGCTATCAATCGCGAAATCTGTTCCCACCTTTGCAAACAGTTTGGATCCAGATAAGACGCCGAACAATTTATTCGGCGCCTCGTCAGAGTTCAGTCTAATTTTAAAAATGATTTTTTTAAGCAGACGACAACTGACTCGGCGTGATGAAAGTTAAGCGTTCACTACTTACGATCTGTTCTGTAAACAAACAAGTCAAATCAAGATCAGACGCCATAGGTGTGTTGCTACTACTAAATAGACTGGGGTCAAAGGTTATAAAACGTCTGAGTCTGAGATCATTCTCAACTATCTGATTGGTCAGATTCTGATCACTCAGATACTTGAGAATGATCTCAGACTCAAGCAATTTTGAGACAATTGGATCTTTAATTATGTGAAAAGTTTCGGAATTAATACTTATTCTCACAGACTTTCAGACATTCACGAGGTTGGTACCTAATCAGGGTTGGTCACGTGTTTTATACTGTCAATATGCGTGCATAATCCATATATATTTTTTTTATCTGTAGTGCTGTGGTGTGCATTTATATAAGCGGTTATTGATTTTACCAAATGACTGTAAATTATTTATTTCTGAAATATGATTGGATTAGTCACAAACGGTAAATGAATTATTAAGTCAATATAATCATATTATGTTCGTTATCTGTAAAGGTTGCAAAATATGATTAGATTCTCGTTTCATTTAACACCTTACTCCGTGGATATTTCTGTCAAAAACAATGACGTCGTGCATATTAATTAGATTAATTTGATATAATAGCACATTGACACATTACTGTTTGGCCATGGCACAAACTGTAGAATCATATCTATATCATACCATAAGCAAACAGAACAGACCCTGATCGGACGGTTCATACGAGGGTCTACTCTGGTTGCAAAGGCGTTAGGAAGTGTCTCCATCTTGTAAATGTTTAACCATGTTTTAGTTGAGAAAAAAAACACTGTCGGCTGAGACTCTGCGCATAGTCTGATCTGGAACATTATTTACTTGCGTCAAATTCATGAAAGTCTTTAAGAAACTACTGCCCGGGAAATTACACAGCCATGATCCTTATGAGTCGACGGGTTAATGTCACGAGGCTTAACCCTTTCCCTGTTGCATATTCGTGTAAGAAATAATGACATCAATATATTTAGACCCAACCTCTTTGAATAAATCTACCCAAAAGGAGCAATTACTAGAGAACAGTAAAATTTTAGAATTTTGTAGTTTGAAACCATTGTGTAGTTTGAAACCATTGCTCCTATAGGAGCAAATGCTCTATTTATCACAATGGTTTCAAGAAGTGGTTATTACAGAGGCGTAGTAAGGCATATTTATGGAGGAAAGGTTTAATCATATTATTCTTTATTAAAGACATATGAATACAGATCAATTTGGCTGAGACAAAAACAGTAGAATCAGATCTGTATTATACCATAAGCAAACAGAGCAGACCCTGATCAGACGGCTCCTATATATAGGAACCATCTGATCTGGGTCTGCTCTATTTGCAGAGGCATAGAAAGCCATCTTTAGGAGCCGTCTGATCTGTGTGAACTCTGTTTGCAAGTAAAATGTGTTTACATCGGGAAACGGCTAATGACGTACAAATATTTTGCATGAATGGAAACTTCCAAAAGGAGCTTTTATTACCTTTACCCTGCATTAAGCTACCACCTGCTGTTTAAAAATTTGTTTTGTATATTTAATCTGTAAGTTGTCGCTTAGTCCTTTAACCCTTTCCTCCATATGCTTTTTTTTTAGACACAACCTCTTTGAATCAATCTACCGATATGGAGCATTTACTCGAGAAAAGGACAAGTTTAGAATTGTGTAGTTTTGAAACCATTGTGAGAAATAGAGCATTTGCTCCTATAGGAGCAAATGCTCTATTTATCACAATGGTTTCAACAGGTGACTTTGACAGAGGCGCAGAAAGGCATATTTATGGAGGAAATGGTTAATTCATAAACATACCCTTGCTACACATTTGCTCAGTCTAACATGACAATAAATTACCTTGTTTCATTTTTAACCCTTTACTCATTGAATATTCATGGTAAAAATAATGACATCATGAATATTAATGAGTCGATTTCTAATAATTGCATCATAAACACATGCATTTTTCCCATTGCAGAAGCTGTACAGAATCAGATCTATATTATTTCATGAGCAAACAGAGCAGACCTGGATCAGACGGCTCCTATAGGAGCCTTCTGATCCAGGTCTGCTCTGTTTGCAAAGGCGTAGAAAGGCACATTCATGGAGTAGAGGGTTAATAAAATAATTACTATTATTAGCTGATATTCCAACTGGGTAGAATATTGCATAGATATTCATCATGCTACGGTTTCGTCATTGACTATTCTCTACAAACCTTTAACCCTTTCTTCCATATATACGCCTTTCTATACGCCTCTGTAATAACCACTTCTTGAAAACCTTTGTGATAAATAGAGCATTTGCTCCTATAGGAGCAAATGCTCTATTTATCACAATGGTTTCAAAGTATAAAAATTCTAAAAATTTACTTTTCTCTAGTAAATGCTCCTTTTGGGTAGATTCATTCAAAGGCGTTGGGTCTAAATATAGCCTATGGCGGAATTGGTTAAAATAAATAGATTGAGCCATAAAACAGGTATGAGAGTTGCTGATGCCATCATGTGCTTCCAAAAGAATTGATTTTACTCTATAGATTCATCTGTTATTCCAAACTAGATGACCCCTTCGACATGAAAACGGCAATAAACAAAAACACGATAAATATTTTATTCGGCTTCTGGGAGTTATGACTTTCGGTATGCCCGTATTTCGTGGCGGACTGTTGTATACTATACGCTTATTGGCTGGTTCACAGGGTACACCAAACAGTTAATCATTTACTCCATGAATAATTATATGCATGTAAGAAGTAATATTTAAAATGAACACTTGAAGTTTGTTTGGCCATGTCTGAACTTGTAGAAGCATATCTTTATTATTTCTTAAGCCATTACCTCATTGGCTATTTTTAGATACCACCTCTTTGAATAAATCTACCTAAAAGGAGCATTAACTAGAGAAAATGATTTTTTTTAGAATTTTGTAGTTTGAAACAAAGTGACTTTTACAAAGTCGTCAATCTGAGGGAATGGGTTAAACAAACAGAGCAAACCCTGACCAGACGGCTCCAATAGTATTTATAGGGTTCGGTTGAGGTATTAAGGAGTTATGACTTTCTGTATGCCCGTATTTCGTGGCGGACTGATGTATATACTATGAGCTTATAGACTGGTTCACAAGGTACACCAAACAGTTCACTCTTCACTCCATGAATATTCGTGTAAGCAATAATGGCATCATTAATATCCATACTGGCACACCAACACTGGAATTTCGTTTGGCCATGTCTGAAATTGTAGAAACATATCTTTATTATTTCTTAAACAAACAGAGCAGACCCCTGACCAGACGGCTCCAATAGGACTTATAGGGTTTGGTGGAGATATTAAGGAGCTTATCATTGAAAATGTTTAATTTTACGTATCTTATCGAGACCTCTGGTAGATGCACTAACCCTTTCCCTGTTGTATGTTTATTCCAAATTTCAATACCTACTGAAAATTCAGGGACAAAAAAGTTATAATGAAAAATGTAATATGGAACAATCGTAGTAGCCATTTTAGAAAGTAAAGAAACATATCTCTATTAAAGTCCATTGGCAAACAGAGCAGACCCTGATCAGACGGCTCCTATAGGAGTCTACTCTGTTTGCAAATGCGTTTATATGAAGGAAAGGGTTAAACCTTTCCTCCATAAATATAGGGTTAAACCTTTCCTCCATAAATACGCCTTTCTACGCCTCTGTAAAAACCACCTGTTAAAACCATTGTGATAAATAAAGCCTATAGGAGCAAATGCTCTATTTATCACAATGGTTTCAAACTACAAAATTCTAAATTTTTCCTTTTTTGGTTGGATCTAAAAATAGCCTATGAGGGAATGGGTTAAAAGGATCTTGGGGTCATCGACATTTTTCCAGACATCCACATCGTTTCTTGCGTCGCAGACATCGTTCGCAAAAAGAAAAAAACAACAAATACTGTATGTATTCTCGGAAGACGAAATTCTGAGAAGATTGAATATAATTCGCTGGAGTTTAGAGTAGACTTTATCGATGGGGAATATTGTCACGCGTTGCTAAGCAACGGCAAATATTAAGGACATTGCCATAGTTTTCTTCGATTGTACATTATGTGTATTCTGCAGGCGAATCTTTGATTACTTTAGCAAACAGTTTGGATCTCATCAGGATCCAAACATTCTCCTACTCAGGGGGAGACTATCTTTATATTTGTCTGATACATTTTTGACGCATTTGCAAACAGAATAGACCCAGATCAGACGGTCCCTGTGTGAGCCGACTGACCAAAGTATGTTCTATTTGCTTATATGTTGCAGATTCGGTGCTGTTTCATGCCAATACGTTTCCTTATTTTTTTATTTTAATACATGAACTAGTGGGCGGTTTCACGCATGTGTACTTTTTAGTTAAATGGTTAACCCTTTCCCTCATATAAATGCTAGAGGGGCCGTCTGATAAGGGTCTGCTCTGTTTGCTAGTGTAATTTGATAGATCTATTCCTGTACTTTCTAAAATGGCTACAATATTCCACATTCTATATTTCATTATAACTCATTTTCCATGAATACTAAAATATTAAAATTTGGACTAGATATAGAACAGGTAAATGGTTAACGCATAACATAACGCATATCATTTTTGTCAGACACATATGCGTACAGTTGAACTTCGATATCTCGAAGTTCAAGGGACTATATAATAAATTAGTTCGAGATAACAGAAGTTCGAGTTATCCGATTTGTAATCTGGACAATTTCTCAAGTTCACAGCTTAATGCAGGTCTATAGTAATGCTGAAAGCTCCTGCAGACCTGCATTAAGCTGTGAAATGTGTTTCTAGTTATGCGTAGTGATACATTTTAGATACCGAACTATTAGTTCGTGTTATCCCGAAGTTCGAGTTATCCGAGATCGAGTTATCGAAGTTCAACTGTATATGTTAACTGGTTAGCCATTTCCCTGTTAAATATTCAAGTCAGAAATAATGATATCATGAATATTCATTAGCTGATTTTAGCCCCCCCCCCCCCCGATCAAAGGGGTGTGGTCATATTGTTTTCACCCTGTCTGTCTGTTTGTTGTTGTTTTTTAGGACAACTTTGGTGATACTTTTGTAGCTGTTACACATACATATACATACTTCAAGCTCGGCATGCATGTGTAACTTATAGAGGCGAACATTTTTAGGGGTAACTTATTAAGGTCAAGGTCATAAATCAATGTCAAAGGTCAAATTACGGGTCAAATTTATATTGGCGATAGTGGGGTATAGTGTTTCACAAACACATATTGTTAAAATGGTTTATACCAACAGGATCTATTATAATTTCATAAACAAACAGAGCAGATCCTGATATGACGGCTCCTACAGGAACCGTCTGATTTGGGGTCTATTCTGCTTTCAAAGGCGCACAAATGATGACCATTTCCTTCATATAAATGCCTTAACTCTTCCGCGCTGCCACGTATTGTTGTCTACTTCAAATTATTCCTTCTCTTAAATAAACCCAAAATAAATCACATGTATAAACTAGTTTTGATCCTGTTGTGACGTCAGAGTTACTCGGCGCTTCATCTGGATTCAAACTGTTTGCAAAGATGATCACAGAGTCCCCCATGGCCAAAAAAATGAACGGGTCGTGAGACGAGCATGAGTTATCGGCGCCCCGCTCGGCGTCCCGCATGTATAGTTTCTGGTTTAGTGACGATTTAAATCTAGTTACGAAATAACGTAAAAACTATTTGTTTTATTAAAGTTTGGCCCACTTAAGAGTAAAACTCCTACAAATTACGGTGTATAAATAAATGTTTTAATTGATTGTCGACTTGAAGCCAGTCACGAGATTGTCGTTTCAATGGAACCGACAACTTTGCACGGAGATTACTCCATAACAAAGAACTATTTTGCTTTACAATTTCGAAACAGAAAGAAATAATGTGATTTGTTATTGAATACTTTGTGCATAATGCATTTCCAACCAAACTATGATCGGGTTGTCCTTGACAAATTGACTTACTGTTTTAAATGGCAACATGGAATGGAACGTCAGTCATTAGTTCAACTACTGATCGAAATTAATCTAAAAATAGAACAGAAATCAAAGTACTGAAGGTACTCTCCCGGGGCTCGTTTATTCTTAACAGATTGGCTTGTGCTTATGGGGTTATTACATTAACCCTTTCCCTGTTGCATATTCACGTAAGAAATAATGGCACCATGGATAGTTATGAGTTGAAGTATTATAATGACATTTGTGTACAGGATTCTTTGGTATTGGTAGAAACTAGAGTCGAGCCTATTATAATTTATTAGCAATAAGAGAATACCTTATCAGACGTACGGCTCCTCTAGGAGTTGTCTGACCTGGGTCTACTCTATTTGCAAACGCGTGAAAACACATTTACATTAGGTTAAGCAATGGTTAAGTAAAATAATAGCTGTTCAACAACACTTGCTTTTAAACCATCTTAGTGATCAGAGCCAGGTTAGTATTAGATCTACACATTTTTAATTTACTTGTCAACAACTGAAGTTACCAGACGCAATACTTAGACAATCATTCTAATGGTAACACAAATATCTTATTCATATTACATTTCCATGTTTTCATTCTCGATTATTATTATTCACTATTCAGTAAAAGGCGTCCTTTGATGCTTCGCATCAATATTTTTCTTGTCTTTTCTTCAACTACTCTACAGACGTATCTTACTCACTCGGAAATATTCGGCTAATTCCGGCAAATTGATCCGACTTGTGACTTAGCGAACGTCGCTGAGGGGTTCCGATAGATATCTTACTCCATGGCTATCTTGATTTTAGATCAATAACAGACGCCGATTAAATCGGCGTGTCATCATGTATCCAAATTGTTTGATACCGGCGTGAATTAAAGTTTTTGAAACAAGTTGGAAGAAAATTCGACATTCAGCTTGAAGAAGTAAGTATAATAATTGCAAAAATATCCGGTCTGACGGAAGGACGGGTCTACTCTGTTTGCAAAGCGCAGAAAGGCGTATTTATGGAGTAAGAGTTTATATTAACATTTACAAATGCATATGAACAAGAAACGCTTTGGTCCAGATAAAAAAAAACCAGTAGAATCAGATCTATACATGTATAATATTTAAAGCAAGCAGAGCAAACATTGTCAGGGTCTACTATTTGCAGAAAGCTACTATACTCAAAAAAGGCTAAAAAATGTGTATACATGAAGTAAAGGGTTAACATGGTGTATTGAATGGCTAATGTCTTTGAGCCTTAATGTAAAGCGCATTTGTTCTTTGAGATATGGTCGTGTCTGGTCAGTTCTGATTAGGACTGACTACAGATTTCTATCTATAGAAACACTTGTATCAGTCCAGTGATGTCTTATCTTCCTTGACCAACGCCTAAACCCTTATCCGCTGTACAGAAACAATGTCTGCTAAAATATGGATCTGTTCAATATTGACTACTTCCGATTCGATCAAACTGTCGAGAAATAATTGAACAAGTGGCAAACAGCTAGGATCCAGATGAGACACCGAGTTACTCGGTGTCTCATCTGGATCCAAGCTGTTTGCAAACGCGAGTAACGTCGTTCTTAGTGGGGAAAAGGACTAATGCAACGCCCACCATTATCTGCAACGTGCATGAACGGCAAAATGTGTCTTAATAACAAGTGTAATTATTGATGTTAAAAGCAAGCTGTAGCTTAATGCAGGATCAAACTAATGCGGAATGTTCCCAAGGAAGTTTTCTTCATTGCCTCTGCCCTGCATTAACTACTTGCTATAGTATCCTATATTTAACCCATTACCTCATAGGCTATTTTTAGATCCAACCTTTTTGAATAAATGTACCGAAAAGGAGCATTAACTAGAGAAAAGGTAAATTTTAGAATTTTATAATTTGAAACAATTGTGATAACTATAAAGCATTTGCTCCTATAGGAGCAAATGCTCTATTTATCTCAATGGTTTCAATAGGTGTTTTTACAAAGGCGTAGAAAGGCGTATTTATGGAGGAAAGGGTTAACACATTCCCTCATAGTGACACCTTTTGATGCCTGTGTAAATGTTACTTTTTGAAACCATTGTGGTAAATAGAGCATTTGTTCCATTAGGAGAAAATGCCAGTTTTTTTTCACAGTGATTTTAAACTACACAGCTCTAAAATTATCCTTTCTCCAATAATTGTTCCTTTTCAGAAGATTTATTCAAAGAGGTTGGGTCTAAAATAGCCTATGAGGTAATAGATTAACCAGACCATTGACGCTACTGACACTTCATACAATCAAATACATTGTACGTAGCGAATAAACATATGAGGGTTCTTAGTGTAGAACCAGATATCTGCAAAAGGCTCTCCTAGGTGGCATTTGCATTATCTTCGTCGTACATTAATTTACAATGAGCTGCTGTAGAACGTGTCTTAAACGGTCATCAAAAAGAGGTCTAATTACGGGTATGTAAAATATGTGAAAACTTAACCCTTTCCCTGTTCTGTGTTTGTTACACATTTCAATACCTACTGAATATTCAAGGACAAAAAGGTTATAATGAAATATCATTTTAGAAAGTAAAGACACAGATCTTTGAAATTCTATTAGCAAACAGAGTAGATCCTGATCAGACGGCTCCTCTAGGAGCCGTCTGATCTGGATCTTTTCTGTTTGCAAATGCGTGAAAACACGTTTATATGAGGGAAAGGGTTAATGCAGGTAAAAACAATGCAGAAAGCTCCTATAGCAACTATCTGATTTTTAAGACCTATATATGTTCAATAAATGATTGGCCGCTTATGACAGGTTCTACTTTAGTATTGTGTTGCTATAGACTTCCGTGTGTAATTTCCTGCTAGATTTCTAATATATTTTATACAGAACAACCGTATCTCCATTAACCCTTTCCCTCATATTGACGACTTTTGACGATCTTGTAAAAGTCACTTTGTTAAACCATTATGATAAATAGAGCATTTGCTCATATAGAGCAAATGCTCTATTTATCACAGTGGTTTCAAACTACAATATTCTAAAATTTCCTTTTCTCTAGTTAATGCTCCTTTTCGGTAGATTTATTCAAAGAGGTTGGATCTAAAAATAGTCTATGAGGGAATCATCAATGGGTTAAGTGTTTTCTCATACAATATTTTATTCAAACGATTTGAGCAAAATTATAAATGTAAAAATGTGATGACTGATGTATAGAGAATATGGCTTATAGCGAACTTTGACATATATAATGCTTATGTTTGACCCTTCATTCTATATAGACGCCGTTTTAATGCCTTTGTGAACAGAGTAGACCTAGATCAGACGGCTTCTGTAGGAGCCGTCTGATCAGGATCTGCTCTGTTTGCTTATGGAATAATAATAATAAATATGAATATCCCTTTCCCTTATGTAAGCGCATTTTGACGCATCTGCAAACAGAGTAGACCCACATCAGACTGCTCCTATAGGAGCCGTCTGAACAGTGATCAGGGTTTGCTTTGTTTGCTAATGGAATTTGATAGATCTGTTTCTATATTTTCTAAAATGGCTACAATGTTCCACATTTCAAATTTCATTATGTAACTATTTTGCAATGAAGATAATATTCCAAAAAGGGAATTTCTATAATACATAAATACTTGAATAGCTCTGATCTAATATTACGACTACTAAAGGCCTTTTTTTTTTTAAAAAAAAATACGGATAAAAAACGTGATAATCTTTGAAAATGGCCCTTAGTGGTCGAAATATTAGATCAGAGCTATTCAAGTATTTATCTCGTATAACCATTTTGTCCATGAATATTCAGAAGGTATTGAAATTTGTAATACAGATAGAACATGGAAAGGGTTATGAGATTCAACGCCTTATAGTTGATGTTGCGTGACGTATCATCTGCATAAAGACTTACAAAGACAAACCGTAGATGTTATTTACCGTAAGTGTTTATTAAATATCATTGAGCGACACGCAACTGTTTCATAGCACGCGATGCTATGACGTCAGTAAATGTTTCTGTACCAGTACCTTAATTAGGTAAAGTGATGTACTAGTGCAAAGATAAATATTTAAATAATTGCTCTTAATACCGTGTTATGTTTGTCTGTGCTCTTTTGTATCATACCATGCTATGATATAATATATATACCAATGCTATGTTATACCAGTACATACTGATTCATTTCATACCATGTTATTGTATATTAAATGTATTGTTTTGTGGCATACCATGCTATTATGCAATGTAATGTTATATTGCATATCATGACATGTTATAATGTATTGTTTTATGGCACTCTATGCTATGTTATAATGTACTGTTGTATAGAATGTCATGCTATGCTATAAGGCACTGTTTTATTGCATGCTATGCAATAATATGATGTACTGCTCTATGGGATACCTTGCTATGCTATACTATAGACTTCTACATCATATAGTGTTATAACATCACATACTATGATATAATGTCCCGTTCTATGGCATACCTTGCTATGATATAATATACCGAGCTATGACATACCATGTTATGATCTAATGTACCGTTCTATGGCATACCGTGTTATGATATAATGTACCGTTCTATGGTATGCCATGTTATGATATAATGTACCGTTTCCCTATGGCATACCATGCTATGATATTATATACCGTTCTATGGTATGCCATGCTATGATATAATATACCGTTCTATGGCATACCATGTTATAATATAATGTACCGTTCTATGGCACACCTTGCTATGATATAATGTAGTGTTTTATGTCATGCCATGATATGCTATCATGTACGTTTGTATGGCACACCTTGCTAGGCTACAATGCACTGTTCTGTGGCATCACATTCTATGAAACTCCTCAAAATGAAAATTTGGAACTCTTCCACTTAACATATGAGAGATACCAGTAGCAGACATGTGTATGCTAAGGACCGTTGACATCGTATAGGACACAAAGCAGACCCTAATTAGAGTTCTCCTTCAGAAGTACTCTTTTCTATGTCTACACTGTTTGCTTTATATCCCATAACATGCAGTTCCAGGACTGTATGCGTGAACGCATATACAAATGCAGTTACACACGTGCACGAATAATTTAGACTAAATATAGACTCTTTGCACGCTAGAGGCGAAATCGTGATTGCCCATGCAAACAGTTTGGGTCCAGATGAGACGGCGCATATTGCGGCGTCTCATCTGGATCCATACTGTTTGACCCTTTAACTATATTTTTGCAATGAAATTAGAGAATTTGTTTTAAGAATTGAAGTAGTAGACGACATTTGTTGCAGACGAAGCTTTTCTTAAAGTGCAAAGAGTTAATAGATAAATACATAATTTTCAGTAAAAGAGCATTGGAATTATTGTTGTTTGTGTCAGTACGCGTTCAGCGGACCCCTGTGGGTTGGTGTCTCGGTACTCGTTCAACGTACCCCTGTGGTTTGGTTTTAATTCAAAATTAAGCTTTGTAAAAAGAGTAAAGTAATCTACTTGCTGTCAAAGGAAGCCCAGATTCTTCGTTTCTAGTGTCAGATCAAAGACATCATATGCGAAACGGAATGTTTTGATCTCCATTTAGTGCCTACAATCAAAGGTGCCCGACGCATGCTTGGACTCATCCATGGACCCCCCCCCCCCCCCCCCCAAAAAAAAAAATAAATAAAAAAATAAATAAAATAAAATGTGATTGAAGCATGTTCAACTGGCCTAAAACTATCTATTTGAACCTAAAACCACTCCGAAAAACGAGAAAAACACGACCCGGAAAAAATTTCCTATCGGGTCTATATATGTATTGAAAGGTATCTAACTACGTCAGATCAGCGGCGGAAAATACAACAGTCATGTTTTTCAAAGTCTTACAGCAAAGACAATTCAACACCGATTTCAATCGGTTTGGTCTTGATCCGTTCCAAATTCCATATGCTAAGCGGCACAATTAGTGCTTTCCTTAAATATTGCTCCGTCTTGTCGCTGCAAGACCGCGAATTTGAAAAAACGCTAGAGCGAAACGATGTGACTCCCGCTAGGATGCATAGGCGTATATAGGGGGATCTGTATTCGTTAATCTTTTCAACAAAAACGCGAATTATGGTTAAACACTATCTAAAAACATTAAACTCACCGCAGTTAAAACGGTGCTTACTATTTCCAGTCAGCTACGAGGCGCCAGCTTTCTTTCTCCAACTTTCCTTTTGAACGGATGCGACCATTTTGCTGTGACCCGGCTCATAAACTATTCGATATGCAATTATCCGGGCCACAGCGATTTGGCCACCTCCGTTCAAAACGAAAGTAGGAGAAAGAAAACTGGCGTCTCATAGCAGACTACAAATAACAAGCACCGTTTTAACTGCGGTAAGTTGAATGTTTTTCGAATGTGTTTCAGCATAATTCGCGTTTTTGCTGAAAAGTTTAACGAATACAGATCCCCCTATATACTTCTATGCATCCTGACGGGAGTCACATCGTTTCGCTCTAGCGTATTTTTAAATTCGCGGTCTTGCAACGACAAGACGGGGCTATATTTAAGGAAAACACTAACTGTGCCGCTTAGCATATGGAATTTGGAACGGATCAAGACCAAAATGATTGAAATCGGTGTTGAATTGGCTTTGCTGTAAGATTTTGAAAAACATGACTGTTGTATTTTCCGCCGCTGATCTGTCGTAGTTAGATACCTTTCAATACATATATAGACCCGATAGGAAATTTTTTCCGGGTCGTGTTTTTCTTGTTTTTCGGAGCGGTTTAAGATTCAAATAGATAGTTTTAGGCTAGTTTAACATACTTCGATCAAAAATCAATTATTTTTTTTTTATTTTTTTTTTATTTATTTTTTTTTTGGGGGGGGGGGGGGGGGTCCATGGGTGAATCCAAGCATGCGTCGAGCACCTTTGCCTACAATGAAATGTATAATGTTCCTTTGTAATGCCACGAAAACCCATGATACATTGTTTGAATATTTACGCATGTCACTTACCGACATATATAAAGACGTAATCTACCGCTTCACGCTGCGAAGAGGGTACTAACAGAATATGTAATTATATTTTACTACGGAAACAATGTGGGGAACGAGTTTCAAAGGATGGCATTGTATAGACTTAACCATGATTATCATCTATTATTCTTGGGATCAACCGCATACGTATAAGATACGTGCCTTCAATCCTTTACTCCATGAATATACATGTAAGAAATAATATCCTTATGAATTTTTATTATGCAATATGAACACGATATTTTGAGAGCAGAAAATGTAGAATCAGGTATATATTATTCCAGAAGCAAACATTCAAATAATAACAAAGGGGGTCATTAAATTACTGAATATGTATATTTGCTTTAACTGTTTACTCCATAAGTACACCTTACTACGCCTTTGCAAATAGAGCAGACACTGACCAGACGGCTCCGATAGGAGCTCCTATAGGAGTCGTTTGATCTGGATCTACTCTGTTTGCAAAGACGTTAAAAGGCGTATATATGGAGTAAGGGGATAACGACAATGCATTATATTGTTTGTACTCATTTTGAAATGTTCGAATGAGTCACGATATAAACGGAATATTTTTATGTCAATGTCCTGATTTCTCCACCAAACCCCAAGCTATGTAAAGGTCTCCAGAGCAACAGATCAAGGTGCGTACTTAAATCTAGTTCTAAGATACTAAAATCGTCATTTCTCAACCAAACCCTAAGTTGTGACCACTCTTTAAATCGTCTCTTCGAGACGATTCTAAAGAGTAGTCACAACATAGGGCTCGGTGGTGAAATAAAGAAGTTACACTCATTAGACTCACCCCAAAGAGACGATGATAATACGTAGTCACAACTGTGGACTTGATGGAGAAATGAGTAATCTTTCGTTTATCTTTTACTTAACGTTTTACTCGATATAAATGTATATTTATTTTCTCGCATTTGCAAACATTGTAGACCCAGATCAGACGGTTCATGTAATGAGCGTTTGATCAGGGTCTGCTTATATAATATTATAGATCCGATGCTGCTATTCCTACGATAGCTTATTTGTTTCTGCGTTAATACGCATTTAATGAAAATACTCTAATTAATATTCATGGGGGTCATCACTTCATACATGAATATTCATGGAGTAAAAGGATTAGCCCATTAACCCACCTTAATCCCTGAAAAATTGTTAACCTATACAAAATGGTTTGAGCCTGATAAGACGCCAATTGACTCTTTTGACTGTTTGGCAAATGAAATCAGAAATTTTAACCCATGGGTATTAATGTAAGAAATAATGACGTCATGAATATTAATTAGATTAAAGTGTTATAATAGCACATAAACACAGGAAGTTTTGGACATTACAGAAACTGTAGAATCATATCTATATTATATCATAAGCAAACAGAGCAGGCCCTGATCAGACGGCTCCTATAGGAGCCGTCTCATCTGGGTCTACTCTGTAAAGACGTAGAAAGGCGTACTTATGAAGCACAGTAAAACCCATCTACTCGTAATACAATTTAGTATCAAAATCGGTCTTGGAGACAGGTGGCACCTTAATGCAGGGTGAAAGTCATGCAGAAAGCTCATAAAGGAGCTTTCGGAATGACTTGCATTCTGCAATTAGTAGCCACCTGCCTAAAAGTATCTAAATTCTTATCTACTTGAATTCCGGTTTAGAGGGTTTTTACTGCAAAGGATTATTGCGCAAGCGGACACCCAGGTCAGTTGTTCAAGAATGTTCCCTAGCCATGTTTTAGTTCCTAGTGTCTACCATGGTTAACTTGGTTTGATTCCAAGCCTTGATTGCTTGGTACCAAGCCTATGACATGATTTGTTGGGTTCCATGCATTCAAACCATGCCACATACTTCCACTAAAAGGTTGGCTCTGAACTGATAGTTGCTGTAATGGTTATGGGATTTTATACTTGAGGTTTACGAGCAGACTTTGATGGAAAGGGGCCAATCAGAGTTTTGTTTTCTTTGGACGCCAACAAAGGTGGTCTGCTTCAATAGCATCGTTTGCTTTAACCCTTTATCGAATAGAGAAACCTTTTTTCACCTTTGCAAACAGTGAAGACCCAGATCAGACGGCTCCTACAGGAGCCGTCTGATCAGGGTCTGCTCTGTTTGCTTTGAAATTTTACATTTATACCATAGTCTAAACATTACGTGTTCATATGCCGTTATGAATATTCATGATGTAATTATTACTGACATGAATAGTCATAAGGTAATAGGTTATGGCATCCTCCAATATACATATATGCACAGTAAAATCCTCAAAAGCAACCGCTTCATGAATGCACATACATGTATATAAGTATCTTCAAAAGCAGGTGGTCGACATAATAGCACATGGCAAAAACTATACAAACCTATCTATATTGTATCTAAGCAAACAGAGCAGACCTTAGTCAGACGGCTCCTGTAGGAGCTGTCTGATCTGGGTCTACTCTGTTTGCCAAGACGTAGAAAAGCGTCTTTATCTAGAAAAAGATTAAACAAGAGAGCACATTGGCATTCTTTATACCAGCCGTATTATTCTAAACGCAACCTGATGTCGGTGGACGTGGTTGTGTGGTTAACGTTCTCCACTACAATACTCTATATTCTACATATATGCACAGTATATATTACACTATAAGCAAACAGAGCAGACCCTGATCAGACGGCTCCTATAGGAGCAGTCTGATATGGGTCTACTCTGTTTGCAGATGCGTGAAAATGCGCTTACATAAGGGAAAGGGATAAAACTACATATGATGTTTACACAGTCGAGAAGTAATTACCATACCTCCACTGAGCGCTTTATTTAGCACGTATAAAGTGTTTCGTTAATAATGAAATTAAAAATAGATTTTAAGCATAATTTGTTCCACACTTATGGCACACAGAGATTCCTCAAAAGTGATTCATGCTCGCATTTATCGTTACCCCTTACTATGCTATGAAAATAATCTCTGCAAAAAATTGGATCTAGGACATTTTTGACTACTTCCGATTCGATCAAGTTCTTGAAAAAGTCTATTGACCAAGTATCAAACAGTTTGGATCCTGATGAGACATCGAGTTACTCGGCGTCTCATCTGGATCCAAACAGTTTGAAATGCGAGCCGATGACGAATGTCGGGAGAATGGTTAAACAACAGTACATTTTCTGCAGTATTCTATTGATTTGCATATTAACGTGAAATCTAACTATCTCTTTCAAGTGTTACTGTCTATGCGTTTCTTTGCTACGAGAATGATGTACCATTACTGGTTACTAATTTAAGGCCAGGAGTGCTGTTTAAACGTCATAACCCTTTTCATGATATGAAGTAGGTATTCTGCCACATCATAAATGTTTGTTTCAATGCATGTACTCTAGCAGGGAGGTATCCAATTTTAACGTGCATTTTTCAGTGGTTGGGCTTTATCCCATTCTAACGTATAGTATAATACCCGCTAAATCGAGCAGTTAACGAAAAATATATCCATGTACATGTACGAGTAAAACCTCTCTATAACGGCCACTGAATTATTTCAAGTAGTTTGTGTTAAAGGCAGGTCCTATATTAGCGTTCTGTTCTGTTACTTTCACCTTGCTTTAAGCAACCACCTGCCCTAATATACCAACTAATTAACACAATTTAGTGACCGTTATAGAGAGGTTTTACTCTATTTAAAAGCAAGCGGCTGTTTAATGCAGGATAAAAATAATGCAGAAAGTTAAAGGAGCTTTTTGCATTACTTTCGTTCTATATTAAGCTACTGCCTGCTTCTTCGATCCAGAATTAGACCCAATGCTGATGATCGCATTAGAAGAGGTTTACTGTATATTATATACGTCTATTTTAGCACGTACAGTAGACACTGTCTTAACCCTTTCCTCCATAGACTATTTAAGACCCAACCTCTTTGAATGAATCTACCCAAAAGGAGAATTTACTAGAGAAAAGTAAAATTTTAGAATTTTGTAGTTTGAAACCATTGTGATAAATAGAGCATTTGCTCCTATAGGAGCAAATGTTCTATTTATCTCAATGGTTTCAAGAAGCGGTTATTACAGATGCGTAGAAAGGCGTATTTATGGTGGAAAGGGTTAAGCTGTCATTCATTTATTGTACGTGGGAGTCTTAAAAAGCAGGTGGTTGCTTAGTGTAGGACAACAATTATGCAGAAAACTCCTATATATAACAAAAGAAACACGGGAAAAAACTCCTCATGGATTGCCTTTAAACTATCCCAAACTTAACACTATCCCTGTTTAAAATGCATTCAAGATATTATCACCACATTGATTTTGATGGACAGAATCAGTAAAATAGAACATGGAAAGGGTTTTTTTCACCATGATTGAATCTGTAAAATTAGATCTTTAAATGTCCATCTAGGCAAATAGAGCAGATCCTGATCAGACAGCTCATTCTGGACTGGCTCTACTCTGTTTGCAAAAGCGTTTATAAGAAAGCAAAAGAGTAAATCTTTTACTTCATAGAAATACCCTTTGCCGCATTTGTAAACAGAGTAGACCAAGCTCAGAACACCCACGTAGGAGTTGTCTGATCAATGTCTGTTCTCTACTTATGCACTAATATATAGACCCGATTCCACAGCTTCTGTCATATACCATTATAACAATTCAGCTAATTAATATTCATCGTGTTGTTATTTATCACATGTATATGAATATTCGTGAGGTAAAAGTATAACCCTTTCCTCCATTAATACGCCATTATAAGCCTCTGTAAAAGTCACCTGTTGAAACCATTGTGATAAATAGAGCATTTGCTCCTATAGGAGCCAATGCTCTATTTATCACAATGGTTTCAAATTACAAAATTCTAAAAAAAATCATTTTCTGTAGTTAATTCTCCTTTTCGGTAGATTTATTCAAAGAGGTTAGATCTAAAATTAGCATATGAGGGAAAGGGTTATCTCTTTGACCTCTAACCGCGACATGACTGGCATCTTTTTAAAAAACAATATGGATACATAATTTTTAGACGCCGAGTAACTCGGCATCTCAGTAGGATCCAAACTATTTGTCAATTGGTCAATTAATTAACGAATTGAACAAAAATGAAAAAAATTACAGGAGATCAGAGCTTGAACGGAGTTTTGCTTCAGTAGACTAAGGGTTTAATTTCATATGAGTTGTTTTAGAGAGGGTTTACTGTTATATATCAACCCTTTTCTCCAGAAATACGCCTTGCTACGCCTTTGCAAACAGAGCAGTCCCTGATCAGACGGCTCCCTTAGGAGCCGTCCGATCTGGGTCTGCTGTTTGCTTATGATAGAGTATAGACATGAGTTTACATTGTCAAAAAACCTGTTCCATATTTCAATATAAAAATTAATATAATTAATATTCATAATGTCATTATTTCTCGGGAGTTTAAGGATTAATCTCAAGAAAAGAACATCTAGCCTGGTTTATTTTAGAATCAAGCATCAGTTTCACACAATTGATATGCCCGATAAGCCGCCGAAGCATGCCAAATTTCAGAAACGTTTAACCTTTGAACTGCTGTAAATTTGTGTCTGCTCAAAATCTGATGTAGGTTTTTTTATACTTACATCCGATTTATTCAAAACGTTTGTCAAATTACTGGTTGAGTGCCAAATACTGGATCCAGATGAGGTGCCGAGTGACTCGGTGTCACATCTGGATTCAAGCTGTTTGCAAATGCCAGTCTTGCCTGGATAATAGTCGAGAACAATCAATGCGTTTTTGATAGCTTGCTGATATAAGCCATCGCCACTCAAAGGGAGGTTTCAATTTTCTATTAGCAATGACGTCATACGAGAGTGAGAAATCAAAGTAGTGCATGAAACCATACATATCAAACAATGTTTATAACCCTTTACTCCATATATATGTATTTAAAAAGCATTGCAAACAGAGTAGATGCAGACTGGGCGGCTCCCTTATGAGCCGTCTGATCAGGGTAAGCTCTGTTTGATTGTGAAATAATATAAATCTGGACCTACATGTCTGTTGTTCTAAGACCGCTTTGGATATTTCTCTAACACATTCCCTTATATTGACGACTTTTGACGACTCTGTAAAAGTCACTTTGTGAAACCATTGTGACAAATAGAGCATTTGCTCCTATAGGAGCAAATGCTCTATTTATCACAATGGTTTCAAACTACAAAATTCTAAAATTTCCTTTTCCATAGTTAATGCTCCTTTTCAGTAGATTTATCCAAAGTGGTTGGATATAAAAAATAGCCTATGATATTCATTTCGCCATTATTTCTTACATGATTCAGGACAAAAGATAAATGTGCGTACTCAAGTACTAACATCGTCTCTTCGATACGATTTTACTGAAGAGTGGTCACAACATAGGGTTTAGTGGAGAAATAAAGACGGTATGTAGTAAAACCTCTCTATAACTGCCACTAAATTGTGTTAATTAGTTGGTATATAGGGCAGGTGGTTGCTTAAAGCAAGGTGAAAGTAAAACAGAACGCTCCTGTAGGAGCGTACTGTTTTACTTTCACCTTGCTTTAAGCAACCACTTGCTTTTAACACAGAATACTTGATGTAATTTAGTGGCCGTTATAAAGAGGTTTTACTTTATTCTTGAAAATGTTTTGATTACAGTAAAAACTCGATAAGCACTACGAGATCTTAGTAATGAAGAATGTATGTGTTTATAGGCAGGTGGCTGCTTAACGCAACGTGAAAGTCATACAGAAAGCTCCTAGAGGAGCTTTCTGCATGACTTTCACCCTGCATTAAGCTGTCACATGTGTAAAAGACCAATAATGGTAAGTATTTGAGTGTTCGTAGTATCGAGTTGTTCACGGTATCTGGACCTCTGTGAATAGTCATGATGCAAATGTCAGACTAGGTAAGCCAATCTTTCATCTTGACCCAAACTATTGTGAAACCCTGATCAGACTTTGGATATGTTCTATCTTGAAAATTGGAACAAGTGACATATTTTGCAGGAATAAATGGTTAGTATGCTTAACTCTTAACCCTTTACTTCATATATACGCATTTGCAATTACAGTAGATCCAGATTAGACTGTTCCTGTAGGAGCCGTCTGATCAAGGTCTGCTCTGTTTGCTTATGATATAATGTAGATCAGGGTCCATGCTTATAAAGCTTTTAGTTGAGTCTGAGTTTCGTTCTCAAGCTTTTGATTGGTCAGATTTGAGTTCTCAAGCTTTTGATTGGTCAGATTTGAGCCAGAGGCTCAAATCTGACCAATCAAAAACTTGAGAACGAACTCAGACTCAACTAAAAGTTTTATAAGCATGGACCCTGAATCTCTAGTTTATGTCGTTGACAAACACTCCTATGTTCATGTGTCATTATAAAAAAATAATTTACTCAATATTCATGATGTCATTTTTTTCTTACATGGATATTCATGGACAGAAGGGTTAACGCTTTACTTCATAAATGCGCTTTTTATAACGAACTCTGATATAACGAACTCTGATATAACGAACTCTGATATAACGAACTCTGATATAACGAACAGTTCGTAATAAGCGTAATAGGAACCTTCTGATCAGGAGTGGCTTATGAAATAACATAGATATGATTTCTACAGTTTCTGCTTTGAAAACAAACCATTCATGTGCTAATATGCCATTTTAAAAATTAGTCTAATTAATATGTATGATGTCATTATTTCCTACATCAATTTTCATAAAGGTAAAGGGTTTATCCCTTTCCCTGTTCTATATTTAGTCAAAATTTCAATTACTACTGAATATTCATGGACAAAATAGTTATAATGACATGTGGATTGTGAAACATTGTAGCCAATTTAGAAACTAAAGAAACAGATCTATCAAATTCCATTACCAAACAGAGCAGACCATAGGAGCCGTCTGATCTGGGTCTACTCTGTTTGCAAATGCGTGAAAACACGTTTATATGAGGGAAAGGGTCAAAGTCACCATTATGTCTCAATTGATGGGGAGAGGTTCTACTCTATGTAAACCATGAATGGTTGCCTAGCAACTTGCAGAAACCGAAAGATTTTCAATCATATAATGTTAAACAAAACTCTGGAAAAGTAATTAATGTTTACAGACTTACATCCTTTTTATTTCTTCTGCTTCACATAAAAAATAATCAACCGCTTCTTCCGTTGATTAGATTACAAATGCTGCCGTTTATGGTTCCTATAAAATCTGGGTTAATAGAAACAGGTGTATACATGTATTGGAGTATTCAATATCGTTTTCATAGGTTATGGTTTTCTCATAATTTAATTTGTTATACCGCCTATAGATATCACGCCAGCTTACTACTAAAAACTACTAAATTTTTTACAACTTTCCAAAATATAAATAATGCAAGTCTATTTCCGTAATTCGTTGTTGAGAGTGACTACTACGCAGTCCTGTGTCCAGCAGTCCTTTAACCCTTTCCTTAATAAATATTAATGAAGGAAACAATGGCATCATGCATATCAATAATACTATTTGGTTAAGCTTTATAATGGCACATGCCCACAGGAAAGTGTGGCCTGTGCATAAACTGTAGACACAGATGTGTATCATTTCAGAAGCAAACTGAGCAGACCCTGATCAGACGGCTCCTATAGGAGCCGTCTGATCTGGGTCTACTCTGTTCGCAAAGACGCGTGATAGCATATATATTAGGTAGATGTAGATAGTTAATTCAAAACTAACCCGAAGCGTCTACATAAATAGAACAGAAGTCAGACGATTTGGCAGATTAAAACAGTATTCTCGTTGCCTCAGTATAAATCTACGATGACTGAAAACACTTCTAAAGAAAATCCAGGTGTTTTGAAAGTTGACTCAGATTAGATGATTTTGTGAACACATGCCCGCAGTGCACTTCTCACGGGGTTTGATCACGTCTACTATGACGTTAGACTCATAAATATTTACTGCTATAGTTTATAAAATTGAGACTTTTGTTCTTTTTCTATGAATTCATTTTAAAGGTCCTGGAATAAAGCAATGTAAAGTATAAAAGTGCTATATTAATTAGTGGTTGGAATTTTGGAACTACTTTGTACTTATCGAATACAAAATAGTTCCAAAATACGTCTTAGCAGTGAAGATGTTTTCCTACAACTGCTTAAAGGGGATGTCCCTACATTTGACGTGTTTCATAAACACTTAAAACATACAAAACTCATTTGTTTATATGCTGAAAAGTAGTATATCACAAAAAGCCCCATCCAATTACCGTTTATAATGACAAAACATCCATGTGTTTGATATCGCCGATCCCGGTTTTACTCCCCGATGTTTCAGTTTTATTCGGGTTGAGTTTTAGTTTCGTAACTGTTCGCCCTATTCGCGATACTCTGACCACTATTACGTAAACAATGGAGGGATCGGGTGATCATCGGCAAAACGCGGAAGAATTTACGGAAAAGGTCGATAATATTGTGTTGTAGAACAAAAATTATCAGTTATTGATGAAATCGGTTTATTTGTATCACAGGGGCATTTTTCGATATAAGTTGAAATTGGGAACCTTCATAATAATGGTAGAGCATAACAAATACCAAGTTTTATGATATTACTGAAAATATGCGATCATTGTAGGGACCTCCTCTTTAATATACTGCATTCACGATGTCTATAAAAGGAATTGTATACAGTAAAACCTCTCTATAACGACCACTAAATTGTGTTAGTTAGTTGGTATTTAGGGCAGGTGGCTGCTTAAAGCAAGGTGAAAGTTTTACTGTAGATATGATTCTACAATTTCTACTGTGACCAACAGTCCCGTGTCCACGTGCCATTATTAAAAAATATTTAATCAATAATCGCGATGTCATTATTTCTTTCACGAATATTCATGGAGTAAAGGGTTAACCCATTACCTCATAGGCTATTTTTAGATACAACCTCTTTGAATAAATCTACCGAAAAGGAGCATTAACTAGAGAAAATGAAACTTTTAGAATTGTGTTGTTTGAAACCATTGTGATAAATAGAGCATTTGCTCCTATAGGAGCAAATGCTCTATTTGTCACAATGGTTTCACAAAGTGACTTGTACAGAGTCGTCAAAAGTCGTCAATATCAGAGAATGGGTTTAACATGAATTCTGTATCTATGGTATTTAGAAGTAGTTTGTGCGGATCTAGATCGAGATCTCATTCATATACATATCTGTTTCTCTCTCCGTTTTGTTAGAATTACATGTATTCGGTTTCCAGGATATTGTGCAAATTCCTATTCAATAAACTTGGGTGGTTTTCGGAAGCCTTTGTTAGAAGCTTTTTTATTTTCGAACTGCAGGGCAAATTTATTTTTGCATAAATTTCCGTCCACTGTAGTGTCCAGTTACAAGGTATACTCTGTTCAAATTATGCACAATGGAGTCAGTATTATTCGAGTACTCGTCTGGATCCAAACTGTTTGCAAAGATAAGGATCAATGGTTTGCCTGTAGCATGCAACAACTTCACCATTCTCATGTTAACCGCAACTGGACTGGCATGTGTAAACAGTTTGGATCCAGATGAGACGCCGAGTAACTCGGCGTCTCATCATGATCCAAGCTGTTTGACACTCGGTCAATATTTGTTTTAAGAATTTGAACGAATTTAGTGTACGCAAGATTCGTAACAGACCAGGCTTTGTTTTCTCTATATGACAAGGGTTTAAGTGTACCTACCACAAATCTCATCTCGCTTTTCGATACTTCACTGCTAATCCGCATTCCTTCTTTTCAAGAGCAAAGATTATTCAGATTTTACGAGGCATTTGCAATCACGGGATAAATATTTTCAAACGATGCACTCAACACATTCTTCGCATCGTTTTATTTTTTCTAGTACCAATTAACGATATTGAACTTGTTTCGCGCATTCTTATGACGTCATTCTAATATGTGCTGTCAGCCATATTGGTTTGTTTCAAGAACTGTCTCGCATGTGGAGGTTAGCTTTGTCCATGTCGATCTTCACATAGGAGGGAAAAAACTCCTTACACTAATTTGATTTCATTCTCAACCTTTTTTTTGACACATTCCACTGATTGTATTGTCTTCTTATCTTTGACAATGATCTTACGAACTAATTAAAAGGCGTCCATTGATTAGGCTCTGTCTGATTAATTAGACGGTCCAATCTTTGTGGTGATAATCACAAGATTGTGATTGAGATTTTTGATGCGAAGGTGCAGCAAGTCTTGTCTGTTATATACCATCAAAACCCTTTTATATTTACGTCATAGAACACGTCATACCTGTACTCCATAAATACGCCTTTCTGTGCCTCTGCAAATAGAGCAGACCCAGATGAGACGGTTCCTGTAGGAGCTGTCTGATCAGCGCATGTTCTATTTGTTTATGATATAATACAGATATGCTCCTATAGTTTCTGCCATGGCCAAATATCCATGCGTCTAGGTTCTATTATAACAATTAATCTAATTAACATTCATATTGTCATTATTTCTTACATGCATATTCATGGAGAAAGTGTTAACTTGTTGAGATTAATTTGTTGGGGTTGTTTGTTTTCAGAGTAAAGCATACATGTACAATGTACCAGTTACTATCCATATCCATACGCAAGACATTTTGCCTATCTTGCAAGTGCCTCCTTTTTCATTACTTGAGGACACATACTTTTCACATTTGCTATGCATTAAAAACTGTTCCATCAATTAAAAGTTGTTAATATTAAGTATCTTTCTTTTTTATCACAGTATCATGTTTAGAGATTCGTGGTATATGTTGATACAGTAAAACCTCTATAACGGCCACTAAATTGTGTTAATTAGCTAGTTTTTAGGGCAGGTGGCTGCTTAAAGCAAGGTGAAAGTAAAACAGAACGCTCCTATAGGAGCAAATGTTCTATATATCACAATGGTTTCAAACTAAAAAATTCTAAAATTTTCCTTTTCTCTAGTTAATGCTCCTTTTCGGTAGATTTATTCAAAGAGGTTGTACGTTTTGTATCTAAAATAGCATATGAGGTAATTGGTTAAGACTCGAATCTACATCAGCACTCATGTACGTCTGACATGAACATGATTCTATGCCTGCACGTATTTATGTCTATAATGTACATTATTCTATACCTGCATTCCTTAAACCCTTACATGAACATAGAGTTAGAATTCTATCTGTACCAAACTTCGTATTAAGGACTTGAATGCAATGGGTTTCTTTAGAAAATATTATCATCTGAGCCCAGAGCATGTTATCGCGGTTTTTTTCTTGTATCTTGGTCTATCCAAAACGTTACAGTCTCTTTTCAGCATTTTTGCTTAATTTGTAACATATTTGTAAACGATATTTTCGCAATTAACGTCTTTACTATGGAAACGGATATTCATGTACTGGAAACTATAACAGGTTTCCGCCTATTGGCCCATAATTGTAATGAAAAGGGAAATTAAAGAGGCCAGACCCGAAAATACCTGAACATTGATTTATAGTACATTACCTGTGGTAACCTTTATTATGCAACTGACATTTTCTAACATCGACACGCTGTCTGGAATCAGGATCAAGCATTAAACCATTACTCCATAAATACGCCTTTCTACGCCTTTCTACGCATTTGCAAACAGAGTAGACCCAGATCAAACCGCTCCTATATCTGTTTGCTTATGGTAAAAGTGAATATACGTATTACTAGTATGAATGAAATAGTACTTTTGCGATTAATACATCAGCACTGGTATGCTTCAAGTTTATCTTGGGTAATAATTATTGTATATCTACCTTTCTTACGCTGAAATACGGTAATCCTGTCTTAAGCGGTCATTCATTTATTGAACACATATGTCTTAAAAAGCATGTGGTTGCTTAATGCAGTTCACAAGTAATGCAGCAAGCTCCTAGATGAGCCTTTTGCATTACTTTTGACCTGCATTAAGCTACCACCTACCTTACAGACCAAACAATAGACCTTTTAGATGTCCGCTTAAATCAGGCTCTACTGTAGAGGAGGCATGTACTTATCACTTAGCTCGCTAATTATCATCTGCGAAAACAAAATCATAATCTTCAGTTTTTAAAAAATATATTTTCTTCTACCAATTTTTTCATAAATATAATTAGTGTGTTAAAAACTCTTGATTTGTAATGAAACGCTCGAGTTTCTCTAATCTTGATCTAAACCCATTGCTCAGTTTTACCATTCATTCGGCGCTAGGAATGCGTCCATTTCTAAGCCAAGAGTTCGTATAAAAACACATTTTAGTATTTCACCAATCATTTCCACATGTAATCCATTGAGAAGGCGAGGTACGAATGAACATAACAGCTAAATATAGATCCAATCATGTCACATGATTTTAGTACCAGGATTCGAGGTCACGAAACAGGTTTGCTTGATGCTTGACTTCACTCTCAAGCATTCTATTGGTCAGCCTTTCAGTTTAACTCAATATCTGACCAATCAGATTCTTGAGAATTAACTCAAACGCAGAGACTGTAAATGACTACAATGCCTACAAAATACCTCAGAGGGGAAAAGAAAATGCCTGAATACTAACAAGATATATGTCTGAGGCTGGCCTACAAGTCACTTACAGCATATTTATCTGAGACTGACCGAAAATAAATGTCGTCAAATGCTTACATGATATATACCTGACGGAAACAGAACATTTTCCAGCAATACTTACAACATGTATGGCTGAGGCTGACAGAAAATTCCTGCAATGCCCACCAGATATTTGTCTTGGGCTGTCCAAACATTCCTGCAATGCTTTCAAGATATATTTATGAGGGAAACAGAAATCCGTGCAGTTTTATAAGATGCATGTCTGAATCAAACAGAAATTCATGACGAAAGCATCTGTATATGGAATAGTTAAACCTTTAGCCTGCTGACCAGATTATTTTTGCAGATTTTTCACCTACTACATTTTCAAAATCCAAGCTATAATCATTTTGTCTACCAAAATCCAATCAGAATGTCAAACAGTTTGGATCCTGATGAGACGCCGAGTTACTCGGCGTCTCATCTGGATCCAAACTGTTTGCAAAGGCATACACCCATCCGTCCATAGCAGGCTAAAGGTTAAACCGTTACTCCGTTTAAACCGTTACTCCGTAAATACGCCTTTCTATAACTTTGCAAGAAGAGTAGACCCAGATCAGTAGGAGTCCTCTGATCAGGATCTGCTCTGTTTGCTTTTGACCCAATATAGATATGATTCCATAATTTCCGACAAGATAAAAAAATCCCTTGTTCATAGTGCCATTATAAAAAACCAGGTAATTAATATTCATGATATAATTATGTTTACATGAATATTCATGGAGTAAAGGGTCAATTATGCCAGCTAAACAGCTAAAATGTCAATCAGAGAAGGTCATTTAATAGCGTCTAACTTTCAGCACTCTGATCAAATGTCGTTTTCAACTTTAGTCATCTGCTTCAGTTCTAATAATACCTTTGTCATCTATTTGTTTTCCAAAACTAATGCCAAAATATCAAACAGTTTGGATCCTGATGAGACGCCGAGTTACTCGGCGTCTCATCGGGACCCACAACTGTTTGCAAATTTTAACACAGATACATCGGTAGAGTGCTGGAGATTAACCCTTTCCTCCATAGGCTATTTTTAGACCCATCCTCTTTGAATGAATCAACCCAAAAGGACCATTAACTAAAGAAAAGCAAACTTTTAGATTTTTGTAGTTTGAAATATTGTGATAAATAGAGCATTTACTCCTATAGGAGCAACTGCTCTATTTATCACAATGGTTTCAAGAAGTGACTATTACAGAGGCGTAGCAATGCGTATTTATGGAGGAAAGGGTTAAGACAGGCAGAGGCCTGATGCACAGGACTGTAGATCAAAAGCGAACTGATACATCAAAATCTCTTATTTTCTCCGACAAGCTCTACCGAAGTGCTACTAATTAGAATCGCCCCTCCAAGGCGATGTTAATGGGTAGCAGCAAATTTGGTTTTAAAAACAATATTTTTCTTAGATTTATAAATAGGACTCGTATATACAGCTTGAATTAGCAGCATGAAAATATTGACATGTGTGAAGCTCTTGTATCTAATCTCTATTATCTCAATGTTTTAAAAGATAAAGTGACAGAATTTAAATTTTTCGTAGCTATGGTCACCAAAAGGCGTGTCATTGGATTTGCTGCAATGGGCAGAGGTCCAGATAAGATGCGTAAATTAAAAAAATAAATTAAGAATAGCTCCTTTATTTCTCCACCAAAACCTATACTGTGGCCATTCGTTAGAGTCGTCTCGAAGAAACGATTCTAAAGAGTGGTCACAGTAAAGGGTTTGGTGGAGAAATGAGGGTTTTAGTATTTGGGTACGCACCTTTATCTGTAGCTCTGAATGAGTGAATATGTTAATACCTTTGCAAATAGTTTGGATCCAGATGAGACACTGAGTAACTCGATATCTCACCAGGATCCAAACCGTTTGACACGCCCCCTTAGGAATTGAAAATGCACGGGCCTGATAGTAATCACATTTTCTGTCTGTCCGTCCGTCTGTCTGTCCGTCCGCTCACACGAATTGATGGTTATGTGACAATGAGAACAAAATATATTTTGTCTTTTTCTTTTTATGTGACTAAATTTTCATTTTATGTGACTATTTTGAACAAAATAATAATCACATAGCATTCAGTCCGTGAGAACCTCTGTCCGTCTGTCCGTCAACACTTTTGACGTGACGCGATAACTCAAATAGTACTTGACATATTGGTCTCATATTAAGGACATATGCTTAGTATCACCAGAAGAAGACGCCTATAGAATTTGGGTTGAATCAGATCACTATGTCTAGAGTTATCCGTCCTTGATTGCAATGCCCTGACTGAGTCTGTTTTCTAGTTTGATGTTACGGGCTTACCTTTCCCTGTTGCATTATCATGTAGGAAATAATGACATTCTGAATATTTATTGGCTGTCATAAGTACATGTAGACAGGAAGTTTCGATATTCGTAGATGCTGTATAATCGAATACATGTATAGTATGATTTCATGAGCAAACAGAACAGACCCAGTTTAAACGGCTCCTATAGGAGCCGTCTGATCTGGGTCTACCCTGTTTGCATAGGCGTCGTGAAATGCGTTTGTATGAAGGAAAGATATGACATAATATATGATATATAATATATAATAATTATATATATGTATATGAAGGAGGTGAATGAACCTTTTGTAACAACATGTCTTAGAGTACAGTAAATCCCCTAATAACGACCGACAAACAGTACAAATCTCATTCGTTAGGAAAGTTGAAAACTCAATTAACTACCATTAACCCATTCCCTCATATTGACCTCTTTTGACGCCTCTGTAAAATCACTACACATTTCTAAATTTTCCCTTTTCTGTAGTAAATGCTCCTTTTCGGTAGATCTGTTCTAAGCGACTGGGTCTAAATATAGCCTATGAGGTAATGGGTTAAATATATTCCTCCTCTTGTCTCTTAAGTTTTTTCTTGTTCACCCCGTGTTCCTTACAATCTATTTTTCCGTGCTTTTGTTTCAACTGTTTTGTATTTATGCATAGGTGGAAGATAATTTTCTCTCTCATACCACGTCTAACAATTTAGCTTAGATGAGTTGGCTAATAATGGGTATACTTGTTTCGCTAAGTCATTCTTCCTCCGTGAAACGTGAACTTGTTGGAACATTGTTCGCACCTACGAAGACATTTCTAGCTGCGGGCATCTACGCTGATCAATGATTCAAGCGTATGTCTCAGCTGTGTTTGAGATTGTTAACAGCTCTGAGAAACTAAATGATTTACCTTTAGCTTGCTTAGTAAATATTCGTAACTCGAAAATGCTCAGTGTTTCGTATTAAAACCATAAACTATATTGTCTTTTTCTACAAGTAGATTTCTATACAATCTAAGAATCAGATACTTTGTACTCTGCTGGGGCGATATATGAGTTACTCCGCTAGATCTAGATCCAAGCTACTTGCAACAACTACTTCCCCCGTATAACAGATTAAATGTTTTAAAACCAATGAGCATTGCGTACATGTAAGTACGAAGAGGAAAGGGCCGATAATAGAATTGGTGTAGGTGTCTGGGGCGAGTTTTTTTAATTAGTTACAGTAAAACCTCTCCCACCCGGAATTTCAGATTAATATTAATGCTGATCTTTATAACATTTCAGCGTAATGAAAGGCGATATCTCCGTGCCTTACCCATTTCATTCGTATAAACGCCTTTTCGCGCATTTGCAAACAAAGTAGACCCAGATCTGCTCTGTTTCCTGATTAAATTTGATATATCTGTTTCTTTAGCTTCTAAAATGGCTACAGTGTTTCACCTTCCATATTTAATTATAACTATTTCTCACATGAATACTTAGTAGGTATTCAAATTTGGACCAAATATAGAACAGGGAAAGCAGGGTTAAACAATGATCATCCTAAAAGATCTAAATTCGTCCTTACTGCAAGTGCAAACATGTAGATTTAGATAAGACCTCGGGTCTAATAATAGTATACCCTAGGTGCCATCTAAACTGTTTTATTCGATAAAATGACGAGGAAGTAACCTATTTCCATGACTTAATTTAACACATGACACCCTAATGACGCATTTTTGCGCGTCTATAAAATTCACATTGTCAAACCATTGTGATAAATAGAGTAAAATTCAAGCTGTATTGAATTGGTATACCACAATGCATCCATGGTGTCAAACAGTTTGGATCCTGATGGAATGCCAAGTTACACTGCAGGGTGCCATTCAAACAGTTTGGATCCTCAATCAGCTTTCTGCATTACTTTCGTCCTGCATCAAGCAACTATCTTCTCTTGCAGACCCTAATATTTACTGATTATAGGCAGATGTCCAGATAAGATGCGTAAATTGAAACATTTTCCAGAATAACTTCTTTATTTCTCCACCAAACCCTATGGTGTGACCACTCTTTAGAATCATCTCTTCGAGACGATTCTAAAGAGTGGTCACAATATAGGGTTTGGTGGAGAAATAACGATTTTAGTGTTTTGAGTACGCACCTTCATCTGTTGTTCTGTATAGGGTCACTACGGACGGGGTCTACTGTATTTGTTAGACAACATATTAATGTGTTGCATATAGAGTGTTCTGCTTACTTCATCATTTAGCCCCTGAGCGTAGCTAGTATAGAAGAGATACTGGTGTAAAGAGGTACAAGTAGGACCCGATGATGATTGACATCCACGAATATATTCGAGTATACTCTTATACAACACCTGTGAACTCTAGTACGAAATCCAACATGAAGTTTACTGAAACAATGTCGACACAGATTAGAAGCCGCATTGGGCACCTCACAGTGATCTCCCTTGCCACTTCGTGCGGTCACAGTGATCTCCCTTGTCACTTCGTGCGGTCATCTGACACTGCCAACACAGTTTTTACTGGATTTTAGCTAAATTTTGTTTTTGTATTTTTTTTAACGTTGATTTAAACAGTTCCGATTTTGTTTCATATTTCAGCACCAATAAAGTAGAAAAATAATCAGCTTTCCTAAAAAAAATCAAAGAATTTTGGTAACTTTTTACACGATTATTTATATATGGTAGACCACCGGTGAAGATTTTTATCAGGCCACCGGTTGTTAAAAATGTCAAACTTAAAATCAATATTGGTGATTTAGTTTATCTTTGATACAATCTCTAGGGGTCTCTTGCCACACACTGCACACAGAGTGTAGTACCTCTTCTTATCACACAGAAAACAATCAAGAAGTGATGTTTTTTTCTTCGGCATTGCAGCAAACATAGCGTCCGCCATAGTTTGATCACATGATGTACACCATGGTCACGTGAGGTCCGTGAAGTTTGCACGACATTAGACTTTTAGACCTTCGACAGAAATTGTCTAAATGTCTAATTTAGACATTAGACAAAACAGCTTTTTTCCATAATGTTCAACAAATGTCCATTTCGGCGTAAGACAATATAGCTTTTTCCATAACGTCGAAAAAGTGTCTAATTTAGACGTTAGACAATTTGTCCGAACGCGGAACATGTCTAAATATTGTCCAATTTAGACATTAGACAGTTCTATCAAGTCGGAAAAATTGTCTAACAAGTGTCTAATTTAGACGTTGGACATTGTGTCCGACCGGGGAAATTGTCTAAATATTGTCCAATTTAGACATTAGACAGTTTTATCAAGCCAGAAAAAGTGTCTAACAAGTGTCTAATTTAGACGTTAGACAATTTGTTGGACCTGGAAAATGTCTAAATATTGTCTAATTTAGACATTAGACGATTTGCCGGACAAGGAAAAATGTCTAAATATTGTCCAATTTAGACATAAGACATTTGTATTAAGTCGGAAAAATTGTCTAAAAAGTGTCTAATTTCAACGTTGGACAATTTGTCCGCCCGGGGAAAGTGTCTAAATATTGTCCAATTTAGACATTAGACAGTTCTCTCAAGTCTAAAAAAGTGTCTAACGAGTGTCTAATTTAGACGTTAGACAATTTGCAGGACAGGGAAATATGTCTAAATATTGTCCAATTTTAGACATTAGACATTTCTATCAAGTCGGAAAAAATTGTCTAAAAAGTGTCTAATTTCGACGTTGGACAATTTACCCGACCGGGGAAATTGTCTAAATATTGTCCAATTTAGACATTAGACAGTTCTATCAAGCCGGAAAAGGTGTCTAACAAGTGTTTAATTTAGACATTAGACAATTTTCCGGACAGGGAAAAATGTCTAAATATTGTCCAATCTAGACATTAGACAGTTCTCTCAAGTCGGAAAAAAGTGTCTAACAAGTGTCTAATTTAGACATTAGACAATTTGGCGGACAGGGAAAAATGTCTAAATATTGTCCAATTTAGACATTAGACATTTCTATCAAGTCGGAAAAAATGTCTAACAAGTGTCTAATGTAGACGTTAGACAATTAGCCGGACAGGGGAAAATGTCTAAATATTGTCCAATTTTAGACATTTGACATTTCTATCAAGTCGGAAAAAGTGTCTAAAAAGTGTCTAATTTCGACGTTGGACAATTTGCCGGACCGGGGAAATTGTCTAATTATTGTCCAATTTTAGACATTAGACATTTCTATCAAGTCGGAAAAAGTGTCTAAAAAGTGTCTAATTTAGACATTCGACAATTTGGCAGACAGGGAAAAATGTCTAAATATTGTCCAATTTAGACATTAGACATTTCTATCAAGTCGGAAAAAGTGTCTAAAAAGTGTCTAATTTAGACATTAGACAATTTGGCAGACAGGGAAAAATGTCTAAATATTGTCCAATTTAGACATTAGACATTTCTATCAAGTCGGAAAAAGTGTCTAAAAAGTGTCTAATTTCGACGTTGGACAATTTGCCGGACCGGGGAAATTGTCTGATTATTGTCCAATTTTAGACATTAGACATTTCTATCAAGTCGGAAAAAGTGTCTAAAAAGTGTCTAATTTAGACATTCGACAATTTGGCAGACAGGGAAAAATGTCTAAATATTGTCCAATTTAGACATTAGACATTTCTATCAAGTCGGAAAAAGTGTCTAAAAAGTGTCTAATTTAGACATTAGACAATTTGGCAGACAGGGAAAAATGTCTAAATATTGTCCAATTTAGACATTAGACATTTCTATCAAGTCGGAAAAAGTGTCTAAAAAGTGTCTAATTTAGACATTAGACAATTTGGCAGACAGGGCATGTCTAAATATTGTCCAATTTAGACATTAGACATTTCTATCAAGTCGGAAAAAGTGTCTAACAAGTGCCTAATTTAAGACGTTAGACAATTTGCCGGATAGGGAAAAATGTCTAAATATTGTCAACTTTTAGACATTAGACATTTCTATCAAGTCGGAAAAAGTGTCCTAAAAGTGTCTAATTTCGACTTTGGACAATTTGCCCGACCGGGAAAATGTCTAAATAATGTCTAATTTAGACATTAGACATTTCTATCTAGTCGGAAAAAGTGTCCAAAAAGTGTCTAATTTCGACGTTGGACAGTATGCCCGACCGGGGAAAATGTCTAAATAATGTCTAATTCAGACATTAGACATTTCTATCAAATCGGAAAAAGTGTTTAACAAGTGTCTAATTTAGACATTAGATAATTTGGCTGACAGGGGAAAATATCTAAATATTGTCCAATTTAGACATTAGACATTTCTATCAAGTCGGAAAAAATGTCTAACAAGTGTCTAATTTAGACGTTAGACAATTTGCCAGACAGGGAAAAATGTCTAAATATTGTCCATTTTAGACATTAGACATTTCTATCAAGTCGGAAAAAGTGTCTAAAAGTGTCTAATTTAGACATTAGACAATTTGGCAGACAGGGGAAAATGTCTAAATATTGTCCAATTTAGACATTAGACATTTCTATCAAGTCGGAAAAAATGTCTAACAAGTGTCTAATTTAGACATTAGACAATTTGGCTGACAGGGAAAAATGTCTAAATATTGTCCAATTTAGACATTAGACATTTCTATCAAGTCGGAAAAAATGTCTAACAAGTGTCTAATTTAGACGTTAGACAATTAGCCAGACAGGGAAAATGTCTAAATATTGTCCAATTTTAGACATTAGACATTTCTATCAAGTCGGAAAAAGTGTCTAAAAAGTGTCTAATTTCGACGTTGGACAATTTGCCCGACCGAGGAAATTGTCTAAATATTGTCCAATTTAGACATTAGACAGTTCTATCAAGCCTGAAAAAGTGTCTAACAAGTGTCTAATTTAGACATTAGACAATTTTTCGGACAGGGAAAAATGTCTAAATATTGTCCAATTTAGACATTAGACATTTCTATCAAGTCGGAAGAAATGTCTAAAAGTGTCTAATTTCGACGTTGGACATTATGCCCGACCTGTGAAAATGTCTAAATATTGTCCACTTTAAACATTAGACAGCTCTATCAAGTTGGAAAAGCGTGTCTAACAATTGTCTAATTTAGACTTTGGACAAATTGCCCGACCGGGAAATTTGTCTTATGTCTAATTGGACAATATTTAGAATTTTTTCCCTTTCCGGAATATTGTCCAACGTCGAAATTAGACACTTTTTAGACACTTTTTACGACTTGATAGAAATGTCTAATGTCTAAATTGGACAATGTTTAGACATTTTGCCCGTTTTCTCACGGCAGCAGACTGTCCCGGCCTACGCGGCTCTGTCCGTTGAAGCACGGGACCCGACTGCCCCGGCGCGCATCGCTCCGTCCTCATGGTAGATCCCCGTGTTTGCACGGGAACTGGCTCCTACGATCTGCGCTTCTCGGTCCCGTGGCTCCTGCGAGCTGCGCTGCGCGGTCCCGTGTAAGATTACCGTATTAGAGTGATAGCAGGCTTCCCCGGCCAGCTATAGCTCAGTTCAGTGGAAGGTCCCGTTGCAGCACGGGAGCCGACAGCCCTGGCGCTCGCGGCTCCGTCGCCATGGTAGATTCCCGTATTCGAACGGGACCCGGCTGCCACAGACTGTGCGGTTCGGTCCCATGAAAAATCGCAGAGTTAGCAGGGCCATGGCATCGGACTTCCCCGGCCAGCGCCGCTGGAAGATCCCCGTTGAAATACGGGAGTCGACTGTTCCGGCTCATGCGGCTTCGTCCAATGGTAGATGGCAGTGTTAGCGGCCTTGTAGATTGTCTAACGTCTAGATTAGACACTTTTTAGACTTTTTTTCCGACATGAGAGAAATGTCTAATGTCTAATTAGACAATATTTAGACATTTTTCCCGGTCCGGCAAATTGTCTAACGTCTAAATTAGACACTTGTTAGACATTTTTTCCGATTTGAGAGAAATGTCTAATGTCTAATTAGACAATATTTAGACATTTTTCCCGTTTCGGAAAACTGTCCAATGTCGAAATTAGACACTTTTTAGACACTTTTTCCGACTTGAGAAAAAATGTCTAATGTCTAATTAGACAATATTTAGACATTTTTCCCGTTTCGGAAAACTGTCCAATGTCGAAATTAGACACTTTTTAGACACTTTTTAGACACCTTTTCCGACTTGATAGAAATGTCCAATTTCTAATATTTAGACATTTCCCCCGTGATCTCACAGCAGCAGGCTGCCCCGGGCCTACGCGGCCCTGTCCCGTGGAAATCCCCGTTGAAGCACGGGATGCGACTGCCCCGGAGTGCATGGCTCCGTCCTCGTGGTAGATCCCCGTGTTTGCACGGGAACTGGCTCCTGCGAGCTGCGCTGCTCGGTCCAGTGTAAGATTACAGTATTTGTGTGACTGCAGGCTTCCCCTGCCAGCTCTAGCTCGATTCATTGGAAGGTCCCGTTGCAGCACGGGAGCCGACAGCCCTAGCGCTCGCGACTCCGTCCCAATGGGAGATTCCAGTATTCGAACGGGACCCGGCTGCCGCAGAATGTGCGGCTCGGTCCCATGAAAAATCGCAGAGTTAGCAGGGTCATGGCACCGGACTTCCCCGGCCAGCGCCGCTGGAAGAGCGGACTGTTCCGGCACATGCGGCTTCGTCCCGTGGTAGATCCCAGTGTCCGCGGCCTTGCATATTGTCTAACGTCTAAATTAGACACGTTTTAGACAATTTTTCCGACTTGAGAGAAATGTCTAATGTCTAATTAGACAATATTTAGACAGTTTTGCCGTTCCGGAAAATTGTCCAACGTCGAAATTAGACACTTTTTAGACACTTTTTCCGACTTGAGAAAAAATGTCTAATGTCTAATTAGACAATATTTAGACATTTTTCCCGTTTCGAAAAACTGTCCAATGTCGAAATTAGACACTTTTTAGACACTTTTTCCGACTTGAGAAAAAATGTCTAATGTCTAATTAGACAATATTTAGACATTTTTCCCGTTTCGGAAAACTGTCCAATGTCGAAATTAGACACTTTTTAGACACTTTTTAGACACCTTTTCCGACTTGATAGAAATGTCTAATGTCTAAATTGGACAATATTTAGACATTTCCCCCGTGATCTCACAGCAGCAGGCTGCCCCGGGCCTACGCGGCCCTGTCCCGTGGAAATCCCCGTTGAAGCACGGGATGCGACTGCCCCGGAGTGCATGGCTCCGTCCTCGTGGTAGATCCCCGTGTTTGCACGGGAACTGGCTCCTGCGAGCTGCGCTGCTCGGTCCAGTGTAAGATTACAGTATTTGTGTGACTGCAGTCTTCCCCTGCCAGCTCTAGCTCGATTCATTGGAAGGTCCCGTTGCAGCACGGGAGCCGACAGCCCTAGCGCTCGCGACTCCGTCCCAATGGGAGATTCCCGTATTCGAACGGGACCCGGCTGCCGCAGAATGTGCGGCTCGGTCCCATGAAAAATCGCAGAGTTAGCAGGGTCATGGCACCGGACTTCCCCGGCCAGCGCCGCTGGAAGATCCCCGTTGAAGTACGGGAGCGGACTGTTCCGGCACATGCGGCTTCGTCCCGTGGTAGATCCCAGTGTCCGCGGCCTTGCATATTGTCTAACGTCTAAATTAGACACGTTTTAGACAATTTTTCCGACTTGAGAGAAATGTCTAATGTCTAATTAGACAATATTTAGACAGTTTTGCCGTTCCGGAAAATTGTCCAACGTCGAAATTAGACACTTTTTAGACATTTTTTCCGATTTGAGAGAAATGTCTAATGTCTAATTAGACAATATTTAGACATTTTTCCCGTTTCGGAAAACTGTCCAATGTCGAAATTAGACACTTTTTAGACACTTTTTCCGACTTGAGAAAAAATGTCTAATGTCTAATTAGACAATATTTAGACATTTTTCCCGTTTCGGAAAACTGTCCAATGTCGAAATTAGACACTTTTTAGACACTTTTTAGACACCTTTTCCGACTTGATAGAAATGTCCAATTTCTAATATTTAGACATTTCCCCCGTGATCTCACAGCAGCAGGCTGCCCCGGGCCTACGCGGCCCTGTCCCGTGGAAATCCCCGTTGAAGCACGGGATGCGACTGCCCCGGAGTGCATGGCTCCGTCCTCGTGGTAGATCCCCGTGTTTGCACGGGAACTGGCTCCTGCGAGCTGCGCTGCTCGGTCCAGTGTAAGATTACAGTATTTGTGTGACTGCAGGCTTCCCCTGCCAGCTCTAGCTCGATTCATTGGAAGGTCCCGTTGCAGCACGGGAGCCGACAGCCCTAGCGCTCGCGACTCCGTCCCAATGGGAGATTCCAGTATTCGAACGGGACCCGGCTGCCGCAGAATGTGCGGCTCGGTCCCATGAAAAATCGCAGAGTTAGCAGGGTCATGGCACCGGACTTCCCCGGCCAGCGCCGCTGGAAGAGCGGACTGTTCCGGCACATGCGGCTTCGTCCCGTGGTAGATCCCAGTGTCCGCGGCCTTGCATATTGTCTAACGTCTAAATTAGACACGTTTTAGACAATTTTTCCGACTTGAGAGAAATGTCTAATGTCTAATTAGACAATATTTAGACAGTTTTGCCGTTCCGGAAAATTGTCCAACGTCGAAATTAGACACTTTTTAGACACTTTTTCCGACTTGAGAAAAAATGTCTAATGTCTAATTAGACAATATTTAGACATTTTTCCCGTTTCGAAAAACTGTCCAATGTCGAAATTAGACACTTTTTAGACACTTTTTCCGACTTGAGAAAAAATGTCTAATGTCTAATTAGACAATATTTAGACATTTTTCCCGTTTCGGAAAACTGTCCAATGTCGAAATTAGACACTTTTTAGACACTTTTTAGACACCTTTTCCGACTTGATAGAAATGTCTAATGTCTAAATTGGACAATATTTAGACATTTCCCCCGTGATCTCACAGCAGCAGGCTGCCCCGGGCCTACGCGGCCCTGTCCCGTGGAAATCCCCGTTGAAGCACGGGATGCGACTGCCCCGGAGTGCATGGCTCCGTCCTCGTGGTAGATCCCCGTGTTTGCACGGGAACTGGCTCCTGCGAGCTGCGCTGCTCGGTCCAGTGTAAGATTACAGTATTTGTGTGACTGCAGTCTTCCCCTGCCAGCTCTAGCTCGATTCATTGGAAGGTCCCGTTGCAGCACGGGAGCCGACAGCCCTAGCGCTCGCGACTCCGTCCCAATGGGAGATTCCCGTATTCGAACGGGACCCGGCTGCCGCAGAATGTGCGGCTCGGTCCCATGAAAAATCGCAGAGTTAGCAGGGTCATGGCACCGGACTTCCCCGGCCAGCGCCGCTGGAAGATCCCCGTTGAAGTACGGGAGCGGACTGTTCCGGCACATGCGGCTTCGTCCCGTGGTAGATCCCAGTGTCCGCGGCCTTGCATATTGTCTAACGTCTAAATTAGACACGTTTTAGACAATTTTTCCGACTTGAGAGAAATGTCTAATGTCTAATTAGACAATATTTAGACAGTTTTGCCGTTCCGGAAAATTGTCCAACGTCGAAATTAGACACTTTTTAGACACTTTTTCCGACTTGAGAAAAAATGTCTAATGTCTAATTAGACAATATTTAGACATTTTTCCCGTTTCGAAAAACTGTCCAATGTCGAAATTAGACACTTTTTAGACACTTTTTCCGACTTGAGAAAAAATGTCTAATGTCTAATTAGACAATATTTAGACATTTTTCCCGTTTCGGAAAACTGTCCAATGTCGAAATTAGACACTTTTTAGACACTTTTTAGACACCTTTCCCGACTTGATAGAAATGTCTAATGTCTAAATTGGACAATATTTAGACATTTCCCCCGTGATCTCACAGCAGCAGGCTGTCCCGGCGTACGCGGCCCTGTCCCTTGGAAATCTCCGTTGAAGAACGGGATGCGACTGCCCCGGAGCGCATGGCTCCGTCCTCGTGGTAGATCCCCGTGTTTGCACGGGAACTGGCTCCTGCGAGCTGCGCTGCTCGCACCAGTGTAAGATTACCGTATTTGCGTGACAGCATGCTTCCCATGCCAGCTGTGGCTCGACTCAGGTGAAGGTCCCGTTGCAGCACGGGAGCCGACAGCCCTAGCGCTCGCGGCTCCGTCCCCATGGGAGATTCCAGGTATTCGTACGGGACCCGGCTGCCGCAGACTGTGCGGCTCGGTCCGATAAGAGATCAGCGAGTTAGCAGGGTCATGGCATCGGACTTCCCCGGCCAGCGCCGCTGGAAGATCCCCGATGAAGTACGGGAGCGGACTGTTCCGGCCCATGCGGCTTCTTCCCGTGGTAGATCCCAGTGTCCGCGGCCTTACAGATTTTCTAACGTCTAAATTAGACACTTTGTAGACAATTTTTCCGACTTGAGAAAAATGTCTAATGTCTAATTAGACAATATTTAGAAATTTTTGCCGTTCCGGAAAATTGTTCAACGTCGAAATTAGACACTTTTTAGACACCTTTTCCAACTTGAAAACAAATGTCAAATGTCTAATTAGACAATATTTAGACATTTTCCGGGTCCGGCAAATTGTCTAACGTCTAAATTAGACACTTGTTAGAAATTTTTCCGACTTGAGAGATATGTCTAATGTCTAATTAGACAGTATTTAGACATTTTTCCCGTTCCGGAAAATTGTCCAATGTCGAAATTAGACACTTTTTAGACACTTTTCCCGACTTGATAGAAATGTCTAATGTCTAAATTGGACAATATTTAGACATTTCCCCCGTGTTGTCACAGCAGTAGGTTGCCCCGGCCTACGCGGCCCTGTCCCGTGGAAATCCCCGTTGAAGCACGGGATGCGAATGCCCCGGAGCGCATGGCCCCGGTCCCGTGTAAGATTACCGTATTTACGTGACAGCGGGCTTCCCTGTCAGCTACAGCTCGGTTCAGTGGAAGGTCCCGTTGCAGCACGGGAGCCGACAGCCCTGACGCTCGCGGCTCCGTTCCAATGGGAGATTCCCGTATTCGAACGGGACCCGACTGCCGCTGACTGTGCGGCTCGGTCCCATGAAAGATCGCCGAGTTAGCAGGGTCATGGCACCGGACTTCCCCGGCCAGCGCCTCTGGAAGATCCCAGTTGAAGTACGGAGGCGGACTGTTTCGGCACCTGCGGCTTCGTCCCGTGGTATATCCCAGTGTCGGCGGCCTTACAGGTTGTCTAACGTCTAAATTAGACACTTTTTAGACACTTTTTCCGACTAGAGAAAAATGTCTAATGTCTAATTAGACAATATTTAGACATTTTTCCCGGTCCGGCAAATTGTCTAACGTCTAAATTAGACACTTTTTAGACACTTTTTCCGACTTGAGAAAAAATGTCTAATGTCTAATTAGACAATATTTGGACATTTTTCCCGTTCCGGAAAACTGTCCAATGTCGAAATTAGACACTTTTTAGACACTTTTTAGACACTTTTTAGACACTTTTCCCGACTTGATAGAAATGTCTAATGTCTAAATTGGACAATATTTAGACATTTCCCCCAGTGTTCTCACAGCAGCAGGCTGCCCCGGCCTACGCGACTCTGTCCCGTGGAAATCCCCGTTGAGGAACGGGATGCGACTGCCCCGGAGCGCATGGCTCCGTCCTCGTGGTAGATCCCCGTGTTTGCACGAGAACTGGCTCCTGCGAGCTGCGCTGCTATGTCCCGTGTAAGATTACCGTATTAGCGTGACAGCGGGCTTCCCCTGCCAGCTATAGCTCGGCTCAGTGGAAGGTCCCGTTGCAGCACGGGAGCCGACAGCCCTGGCGCTCGCGACTCCTTTCCCATGGGAGATTCCCGTATTCGAACGGGACCCGGCTGCCGCAGACTGTAAGGCTCGGTCCCATGGAAGATCGCCGAGTTAGCAGGGCCATGGCTTCCCCGGTCAGCGCCGGTGGAAGATCCCCGTTGAAGTACGGGAGTCGACTGCTCCGGCCCATGCGGCTTCGTCCCATGGTAGATCCCAGTGTTCGCGGCCTTGCATATTGTCTAACGTCTACATTAGACACGTTTTAGACAATTTTTCAAACTTGAGAGAAATGTCTAATGTCTAGTTAGACAATATTTAAACATTTTTCCCCGTCCGACAAATTGTCTAACGTCTAAATTAGACACTTTTTAGACAATTTTTCCGACTTGAGAAAAAATGTCTAATGTCTAATTAGACAATATTTAGACATTTTTCCCGTTGCAAAATATTGTCCAACGTCAAAATTAGACACTTTTTAGACAATTTTTCCGACTTGAGAAAATATGTCTAATGTCTAATTAGACAATATTTAGACATTTTTCCCGTTCCAACAAATTGTCTAGCGTCTAAATTAGACACTTGTGAGACATTTTTTTCCGTCTTGATAGAAATGTCTAATGTCTAATTAGACAATATTTAGACATTTTTGCCGTTCCGGAAAATTGTCCAATGTCGAAATTAGACACTTTTAGACACTTTTTCCGACTTGAGAAAACATGTCTAATGTCTAATTAGACAATATTTGGACATTTTTCCCGTTCCGAAAAATTGTCTAACGTCGAAATTAGACACTTTTTGGACACTTTTTTCGACTTTATTGAAATGTTTAATGTCTAAATTGGACATTATTTAGACATTTTTCCAGTTTAGGCAAATTGTCTAACCTCTAAATTAGACACTTTTTAGACACTTTTTCCGACTTGATAGAAATGTCTAATGTCTAAATTAGACATTACTTAGACATTTTTCCCGTTCCGGAAAACTGTCCAACGTCGAAATTAGACACTTTTTAGACACTTTTTCCGATTTGAGAAAAAATGTCTAATGTCTAATTAGACAATATTTAGACATTTTTCCCGTTCCGGCAAATTGTCTAACATCTAAATTAGACACTTGTTAGACAATTTTTCCGACTTGATAGAAATGTCTAATGTCTAATTAGACAATATTTAGACATTTTTCCCGTTCCAACAAATTGTCTAGCGTCTAAATTAGACACTTGTGAGACATTTTTTTCCGTCTTGATAGAAATGTCTAATGTCTAATTAGACAATATTTAGACATTTTTGCCGTTCCGGAAAATTGTCCAATGTCGAAATTAGACACTTTTAGACACTTTTTCCGACTTGAGAAAACATGTCTAATGTCTAATTAGACAATATTTGGACATTTTTCCCGTTCCGAAAAATTGTCTAACGTCGAAATTAGACACTTTTTGGACACTTTTTTCGACTTTATTGAAATGTTTAATGTCTAAATTGGACATTATTTAGACATTTTTCCAGTTTAGGCAAATTGTCTAACCTCTAAATTAGACACTTTTTAGACACTTTTTCCGACTTGATAGAAATGTCTAATGTCTAAATTAGACATTACTTAGACATTTTTCCCGTTCCGGAAAACTGTCCAACGTCGAAATTAGACACTTTTTAGACACTTTTTCCGATTTGAGAAAAAATGTCTAATCTCTAATTAGACAATATTTAGACATTTTTCCCGTTCCGGCAAATTGTCTAACATCTAAATTAGACACTTGTTAGACAATTTTTCCGACTTGATAGAAATGTCTAATGTCTAATTAGACAATATTTAGACATTTTTACCGTTCCCGAAAATTGTCGAACGTCGAAATTAGACACTTTTTAGACAATTTTTCCGACTTGAGAAAATATGTCTAATGTCTAATTAGACAATATTTAGACATTTTTCCCGTTCCAACAAATTGTCTAACGTCTAAATTAGACACTTGTTAGACATTTTTTCCGTCTTGATAGAAATGTCTAATGTCTAATTAGACAATATTTACACAGTTTTGCCGTTCCGAAAAATTGTCCAACGTCGAAATTAGACACTTTTTAGACACTTTTTCCGACTTGAGAAAAAATGTCTGTCTAATTAGACAATATTTGGACATTTTTCCCGTTCCGAAAAATTGTCCAACGTCTAAATTAGACACATTTTGGACACTTATTTCGACTTGATAGAAATATCTAATGTCTAATTTAGACATTATTTAGACATTTTTGTCGTTCTGTCAAATTGTCTAACGTCTATATAAGTTACTTGTTAGACACTTATTTCTGACTTGAGAGAACTGTCTAATGTCTAAATTGGACAATATTTAGACTTTTTACCCGTTCGGACATGTTGTCCAACGTCTAAATTAGACACTTGTAAGACATTTTTCCGAATTGATAGGACTGTCTAATGTCTAAATTGGACAATATTTAGACATTTTTCCCGGTTTGGGAAATTGTCTAACGTCTAAATTCGACACGTTTTAAACATTTTTCCGACTTGATAGATATGTCTTATGTCTAAATTGGACAATATTTAGACATTTTTCCCGGTCCGGCAAATTGTCTTATGTCTTAATTAGACACTTGTACGACATGTTTTTCCGAATTGATAGAAGTGTCTAATGTCTAAATTGGACAATATTTAGACAATTTCCCCTGTCGGGCAAATTGTCCAACGTCGAAATTAGACACTTGTTAGACATTTTTTCGAACTTGATAGAAATGTCTAATGTCTAAATTGGACAATATTTAGACATTTTTCTCGGTCCGGCAAATTGTCTAACGTCTAAATTAGACACTTGTTAGACACTTTTTTCCAACTTGATAGAAGTGTCTAATGTCTAAAATTGGACAAAATTTAGACAATTTCCCCCGTCTGGCAAATTGTCCAACGTCTAAATTAGACACTTTTTCGACGTTATGGAAAAAAGCTGTATTGTCTAACGTCGAAATTGGACATTTGTTGAACATTATGGAAAAAGCTGTATTGTCTAATGTCTAAAATTGGACATTTAGACACTTTCTGTCGAAGGTCTAAAAGTCTAATGTCGTGCAATCTTCACGGACCTGGTCACGTGAATGTGTTCAGCGTAACTATTATGGGGAGATCACTGCGTCAGAGGTCGACCCAACTACTGATCTGGGTTAACAGTAAAACAATAGTACATGTACTTTGTCAATAACTGCCGTAACCATTTACTCCAAATGTCATATATTACGTCATAATATTGCACGAAAAATCAAGAAACTAGAGCACTTGTCCGCTGACTTTTTTTTTTATCAACCCTCGTATTTACTCCATGAATAGCGTACGTCATTCTACCCCTTTTCAGACAGAGTCCTAGATCAGACGGCTCCAATAGGCTCCAGCCGTCTGATGCGGATCTGGGTCCATGCTTATAAAGCTTTTAGTTGAGTCTGAGTTTCGTTCTCAAGCTTTTGATTGGTCAGATTTGAGTTCTCAAGCTTTTGATTGGTCAGATTTGAGCATGGACCCTGTTCTATTTGCCTATGAAATTTTGCAGTTTCTACTATTGCTAAATAGTTCTGTGTTCATTTGCCAATATAAACATTCAGCTAATTAATATCCATGACGTCATCAGATTCGTACATAAAATATTCGTGTAGCTCTAGAAAAGGGTCAACCCATTACATTGTAGGCTATTTTAGACCCAACCTCTTTGAATAAATCTACCGAAAAGAGACATTTACTAGACAAAAAGAAAATGTCAGAATTTGTTATCACAATGGTTTCAAAACGTAAATTTTACAGAGACGTCAAAATGCGTCAATATGAGGGAATGGGTTCATCCTTACTGTAAAACTTCATGTGTGTCCCGAATTCTGATCTGATTCATTTTTGCCTACTTCCGATGCGGTCTAGCGTTTTGACAGAGTGACAAACAGCACTGATCCTGATAATACATTGACTTACTCGGCGTCTGATCTGGATCCAAACTGTTTGTATATGTCAGTAATGACGTAATAAGCGGGCTATGGAATTTATAGTTGATATGAGTTGGTGCATAATGAATAAAATATTGGATCTATAAGAGTAGGTGGATGCTAAACCCTTTCCTCCATGAATATTTATGTAAGCAATAATGACGTCATAGATATTAATTAAATTAATAATGTGTTACATTGTATTATATATTATAGCACATGGGCGCAAGGGGGGTGGGGGAGTTGGCCGTCGTAGGAACTGTAGAATCATGTCGCTTTGTATCATGAGCAAATAGAGCAGACCCAGATTAGATATTGGAACCCTCTGATATGGGTCCACTATGATCGCAAACCGGAAGAAATGCGTATTTGTGGAGTAAAGGGTTATTGCAGGACGAAAAGTAATACAGAAAGCTCCATTAACCCATTCCCTCATAGACTATTTTTAGATTCAACCTCTTTGAATAAATCTACTGAAAAGGAGCATTAACTAAAGAAAAGGACAATTTTAGAATTTTGTAATTTGAAACCATTGTGATAAATAGAGCATTTGCTCCTATAGGAGCAAATGCTCTATTTATCACAATGGTTTCACAAAGTGACTTCTACAGATTCGTCAAAAGTCGTCAATATGAGGGAACGTGTTTTAAGCTGCCGTCTGTCTCAAAATCTCAGAATGACACTTATTTTAAGTGAACATTGTAAACAGGTTTTATTGAAACTGGTTATTGAATGAGTACAGTTCTTTGAGAAATTTAAGCAGATGAAAATATTTGTAGATAAAGTACTCTTCCAAATTAAATTTAGTCCGAAAACACATTTGAGCCGTGTTGACGGAGAAATACATGTTACATAAAACACCCATTTGCTAGCAGGGCGTTAAATCATTAGACCTGAGATTGCACTCGTAAACAATAGTTATAGCCCTGCAAAACTCTCATCTAAACTTGTACAGTTAGCCTCGGGTGCTGTCGTCATTGTGCCGTAAAGTGGTACTGATGATGATTGACAACCAAATACAAATTCGGTACCAACTTAGTCACTACCCTCGAGTCAACTGTGTATTCTATAGGCACTGGTCTTCGCTAAACGGAAGAAATAATAATCCTTATCTTGTTACCTTAACCCTTATCTCGCTACCTTAACCCTTATCCAGCTACCTTAACCCTTATCCAGCTACCTTAAACCCTCTTATCTCGCTATCTGCGACCTGACTCGCATTTTCAAAAAGCTTGGATCCAGATGAGACGCCGAGTAACTCGGTGTCTCATTAGGATCTAAACTGTTTGACACTCGGTTAATAGTTTCTCAAAATAATTGGAAGCAGTCAAATATTGCACCAGAGTATATGTGGTATGAATCCATAATTATAATCCTAAACCTAATACGGTTTACTGTTACTAAGATAGAACTGTTTATCACAATTAATTCCCTCTAAATATATGGGGAATGGTTCCTTGTTGAACTGGATGTAGTAATTAGTTAAAGCTAAAATCAGAGTTACAGATAAACATGCGTACTCAACTACAGTAAAACCTCTCTATAACGGCCTCTAAATTACATCAAGTATTTTGGTTGAAGGCAGGTGGTTGCTTAAAGCAAGGTGAAAGTAAAACAGAACGCTCCTATATTTCACCTTGCTTTAAGCAGCCACCTGTCCTAATATACCAACTAATTAACACAATCTTATCTGGACCTCTGTAAAACTCCTCTGATTTGTGTTCATATAAGTGCAACTTTACCTTATGAATATTTATGAATGCGTTCATTCCTTCATGAATATTTATAAGACTATTGTAAAATTCAATTTTATGTGAACAAGAGAAAGTTTGACCCTTGCACAAACTTTACAACCAAATCAACATTAATCCATAAGCAAACAGAGCAGCAACTGTGCAACAGCTGTTTTAATATGGGTGCACTCTGTTTGCAAATGTATGAAGAAGTATTTCTGTCAGGGAAAGGGTAAATATCATGTATGCTAGTACATTATGTATTTTTCCTAATAAACTCTAATAAACGTTGCAACCCTAATAAACGCACCTACCCTAATAAACGCCCCAACTATAATAAACGCCCCAACTCCAAAACACCGACCAACTATAATAAACGCCCCAACTCAAATAAGCGCCCCAAACTTATAAACGCCCCAACTATAAAAAGTGCCCCAACTCTAATAAACACCCTAACTATAATAAACGTCCAAATAAAAAAAAACGCACCAACTACAAAAAAACGCCCCAACCCCAATAAACGCACAAACTCTAATAAACGCCCCAACTCCAATAAATGCCCAACCCTAATAAAGGCCCTTACTGTAATAAAAGCCCCATCCCTAATACGCGCCCAACTAAAATAAACACCCAAACTATAATAAACGTCCCAACTCTAATAAACGCACCAACTCTTATAAACACCCTTTTACTTCTTTGGGGCAGGGAGAGGGCTTTCGATCAATAAAACAACTAAACCCAATTTGATAACCATTAAATGAAGAAATAAAAGGGTTTTCTTTTCAAAATACAAGTGGTAGTTTAAAAGCTTCCATAAGAGCTTTCTCCATTGCTTTCATTCTGAAATAAGCAACCATCTGTATACAAAATGCAAGAATCTCTTTTAAAAACTGTAACGCCTCCCCCCCCCCCCCCCCCCCCGGAGAGCGTTTATTAGAGCTAATACGGTACACAATTATACGAGTATCTCTCAAAAGCAGCCACTCAAACCAAAAATAGTTGTTTGATAACCTTTATGATGTCCATCAAGATCTGACTTACATTTGCAAACTGATGGAACGCCAATTAAAGCGTCGTTTTCGTCAGGCTCCAAGCTGTTTGACACTCGGTCAATAGTTTCTCAAAAGCTTTAGCAAACTGGAATTAATGTAAACTTGCAGCAGGCCAGATATTTAGCAGATACAGTAAAACCCCTTCTAAACCGGACGTTATTGTTAGTATAAATATCGGTCTTGTAGACAGATGGCAGCTTAATGCTGGGTGAAAGTCATGCAGAAAGCTTATCTAGCTTGGAGCTTTCTGCATGAATTTCACCCTGCTTAAGCAGCCAACTGTCTAAAAGTATCTAAATTCTTCTCTACTAGAATTCCGGTTTAGAGAGGTTTTGTTGTATTAATATTCATGACAGGAGAATGGTTCAGAATGAAGTTGATGAATGAGGCTCTCTGTATCACTTTCGTTCTGTGTTCAGCCACTAATTGCTTTAAACATATATAACATGCATAAATGGGACATCTGTTTCTGCAAGAATAGCTCCATTATTTCTCCACCAAACCATATGCTGTGACCACGCTTTACAATCGCCTATTTGAGCCGATTCTAAATAGTGGTCACGGCATAGGGTTTGATGGAGAAATGAGTATTTTAGTATATGCATTGTGCATATATGAAATACACCATTTATACATGACTATCTCAGAGAATGTTCTAAATATTGGTCAAATTATAGGGTTTAGTGGAGAATTTACTATTTAGTACATACACTAAAACCTCTTTAAAACGGCCACTAAATTACATCAAGTATTTTGTGTTAAAGGCATGTGACTGCTTAAAGCAAGATGAAAGTAAAACAGAACGCTCCTATAGGAGCGTTCTGTTTTACTTTCACCTTGCTTTAAGAAGCCACCTGCCCTAAATACCAACTAATTAACACAATTTAGTGGCCGTTATAGAGAGGTTGTACTGTACGTATTAAATTAACCCATTATATATGACTCTCGTCGAGACTGTTTTAAAGATTGGTTAAACTATAGGGTTTGATGGAGAAATGACACGGTTATTTCAAATACGCCCATTGTACGGGACTCTCTTCAAGACAATTCTAAGGAGTGGTCACAAAATAAGATTTGATGGAACACCCTTTTTATATGACTCTCTTCGAGATGACTCTGAACTGTGGTAACAGCATGGAGTTTGGTGCAGAAATTAGTATTTTAGTACATACGTAATTGAAATACATTGAAATATCCCCTTTATAGTTTGACTCTCTTTGAGACTACAGTAAAAACCTCTCTATAACGGCCACTAAATTGTTTTAATTAGTTGGTATTTAGGGCAGGTGGCTGCTTAAAGCAAGGTGGCAGTAAAACAGAACGCTCCTATTTATAGGAGCGTTCTGTTTTACTTCCACCTTGCTTTAAGCAGCCAACTGCCTTTAACACAAAATACGTGATGTAATTTAGTGGCCGTTGTAGAGAGGTTTTACTGTATTCTAAAGATTGTTTAACTAAAAGGTTTGATGGAGAATTGACAATAATAGTACATGCGTATTTAAAATACGCTCGTTACATATCGAGGGCTTGGTGCAAAACTATTCTAACTCCTTCACAAAGTGAAGGAGTTAGAATAGTTTTGCACCAAGCCCTCGATATGACTCCCTTGGAGGCTATTCCAACCAGTAGTCACAATATAGGATTTGATGAATAAAGAACATGCTTAGATTTGAAATAGGCATATAGCCGTTTAGTTTGCTTATAAGTGTTTAATCCATTTCTTATATAGAGGCCTTTTAAACGCCTCTGTAAAATCACTCTATAGGAGCAAGTGCTCTAATTTCCCCATTTTTCTAGTAAATGCTACTTTTGGTTGATTTATTCAGAGTTTGGATCTAAAAATAACCTATGAGGTAATAGGTCTAAAAAATAGCCTATGGTGTAATGGGTCTAAAATAGCCTATGAGGTAATGGGTTAACAAAACAGTCACACTGCACTGCGCTCTAATGTTTTACTAATCAACTGGTTTAGAGTACATTGTGGATATTTTGAAAGTCTATGGTTTAAGCCACAAATTCTAGACTTCTCTTACTTAAGTATTATACTGGAAACATAATTGCTGCGTAACCCTTTCCTTCATATAAACACCTTTCCACGTATTGCAAACAGTGCAGACCCATATCAGACGACTCCTGTAGGAGCCGCCTGATCAAGGTCTGCTCTGTTTGTTTTGGTATGATATAGAACTGAATCTACAGTTTTTTTGTCAAAGCAAACGGTTCCTTTGAAAGGTTTACATGATAAAAGATCAACTAATAAATATTCACGATGTCATATTGGACAGGAAAGGGTTAAACTATCATTTGCTGTTGCAGTTTTACTGACTTCCTTATTCATTTAACCCTTTCCCTCATATAAACGTGTTTCCACGCATTTGCAAACAGAGTAGACCCAGATCAGACGGCTCCTAGAGGAGCCGTCTGATCAGGGTCTGCTCTGTTTGCTAATAGAATTTGATAGATCTGTTTCTTTGCTTTCTAAAATGTCTACAATGTTCCACCTTCCATATTTCTTTATAACTATTTTGTCCATGAATACTCTGTAGGTATTGAAATTTGGAATAAACATAGAACAGGGAAAGGGTTAAGCTTGAGAGAAACTAGTGTCTGAGTGTTAAACATCTTCGATCCTGGCGAAAAGCTATTGACCAAGTGTCAAACAGCTTCGATCCTGCTGGGACTCCGAGTTCCTCGGATCTGAATCCAAACTGTTTGCAAAAAAGAAACCGTCACTACGCGCTTAGCATGTGAAGGGTTACTATTTTTGCGGTTCAGAAAGAATCCTCTTTGGAAGGTACCCAAGTTGAAAGCTATTGTATTGATATAATTTGCATTCTGTTTGACTGGCGAAATGATACACAGGTTGGTATGCAGAATAAAAGGGAAAAAACGAACTATTTGTTCCGGTGAGTCTGTTGTGGTTTCAAAGTCAGTCATCCCCCTACAGTACTTTGCGTTGAGTCTACTGTTGTCTCAAAGCGAATCATCCCCTACAGTACTGTACAGTGCAGTAAATGAGCATTATATAGATTTGTTCCATTCCTGTTGACTTAACAATGCCGCATTAAAGTAGCGACCACCCAAAAGAAACCTAAATCTGGGCATTCAATTAATTAACCCTTTCCTTCATATAAACGCATTTTCACGCATTAGTAAACAGAGTAGACTCAGATCAGACGGCTCCTCGTCAGGGTCTGTTCTGCTTGCCAATGGAATTTCATAGATCTGTTTCTTTACTTCCAAAAATGGCTACAATGTTCCACATTCCATGTTTCGTCATAGCTATTACCAAGAATATTCAGTAGGTACTGAAATCTGAAATAAACATAGACCAGGGAATGGGTTAATACAGAGCAACACTTACGTAACTGATGTGGGAGATTATCACACAGAGGTCAAGATAAGATGCGTACATTAAAACATTTTCAAGAATAGCTCCTTTATTTCTCCACCAAACCCTATACTGTGACCACCAAACCCTATACTGTGACCACTCTTTAGAATCGTCTCGAAGAGACGATTCTAAAGAGTGGTCACAGTATAGGGTTTGGTGGAGAAATGATGAATTTTGTTTTTGGGTATGTACCCTTATCTGTAGCTCTTACCACATTTTTCTGTTCTGTATTATATTTTTCCCAGTTGAAGTAATGTCATTATGAATATTTATTAGCTGATTGTGACTGTTAAGTATTTGTAGAAACTGTAGAGTTAGATCTATTATAGTTCATAAGCAAACAGAGCAAACCCTGATCAGACGGCGCCTACAGGAACAGTCTGGATCTACGTTGTAAGCAAATGCGTGAAATCCCGCTTATAAAGGGCCAGTATTTGTTTTATGAATAATTATGCAATAATCTATCATTTAATGAATATCCATTTCATTAGAACGTTAACAAAGGAACTTTTAGCAATATCAGAAATGTTAAAATCAGTTCTAGAGTGTACTGTAAGCAAACAGAGTAGACCCTGATTTGACCCTACTTCAGCTATCTGATACTTCAGTCATCTGACATGGGTCTACTCTGTTTCAAAAGTAGCTCCTATAGGAGCTATCTAATCTGGGTCAATGTAAAAACTGAGCAAACCCTTAACAGTCAGCTCCTACAGGGGCTATCTAATTTGAGTCAGTGTAAAACATCAAGATTATCAAGTACATTATAAAGGACTCTGTCACAATAAATAAGATGAAGCTGTTTTGTTTAACCCTTTTCCTCATATAAACGTGTTTGCATGCATGTGCAAACAGATCCTATCCAGATCAGACGGCTCCTATAGGAGCCGTCTGATCAGGGTCTGCTCTGTTTGCGAATGGAATTTGATATATCCGTTTCTTTACCTTCTAAAATAGCTACACTTTCCGCCTTCCATATTTCTTTATTACTATTTTGTCCATGACTATCACGTAGGTTTTGAAATTTGAAATAAACATAGAACAGGGAATGGGTTAACCCGTTTATAGTAATTTGGATGTTATCCAAACGAAAGCTAGTGTTGAGGTTCCGTTCAACATCTGCTTCGAAAATATCGTGAATTCGAAATCACTTGAAATTGTGGAAACTTTATAAGGAATTATATACCGGTATGCGTCTAGTTCATGTCGTCCATAGAGAGTTTTGATCCTGATAATATTCTAAATGTCGGTTATTTTATATAATTTATTTATATACAGACATGTCAAAGGATGGCAATTTTATTCACCCATCCAGCTAAGCTCTGCCTGACTTGCATTTTCAAGTAGTCTGGATCCAGATGAGACTCTGGATAACTCGGTTCTCCTGAGGATCCAGCCTGTTTGACACTCTGGCAATATCTTTTTTTCAAAATAGAAATCACGCAGACGTATTTTTTAGCACAATATGGTTTCACCCCTTCCCTGTTCAATATACATGTTAGAAATAATGACTGAATTATTATGGTGGCATATGTATACATGATGTTTTGGCTTATGCAGAAGATATAGAATCAGATCTATATTACACCATAAGCAAACAGGGCAGACCCTGATCAGACGGCTCCTAAAGGAGCCGTCTGATCTGGGTCTACTCTTTTTGCAAATGCGTTTATATGAAGGAAAGCTTTCAAGGGTGTGATTTCCAGGTGCGGAAAGGAAATAGTACCTTACCTGTTATTTACCTATAACACATTGAGCAAAATGTCGTCTGCATGATTTTCGTCTGTTTCAAATATTGAATTAAACTCTTTTTTTCATTTCTTTTTTTTTTTCCTTACATTTCTATAAAAAAAATCATGAACGAGGGTACTAAACACTATTCAGAATCTCATCTGGATCCAAGCAATCTACTTTTTTAAACGGTTTAGCCCGTAGCAGCATAAAGTGTGACCGAGAAGTTGTGTCATTCGGAAACACTCGTAGGTATCCGTTGCACTTGATGACGTCCATGTTACTATCATTTCGATGGCAGAATATCAACTGCAATGTTCAGTTCTTCAAACTGAATTAAAAAATGAAATAATTTGTACGCTGGTACAACGTACACTTACTCTGCTTGTAACAAGTTATGAAATATGCCTGATACTCAAGTTTGGTGATTACATAGAATTTCAAATCTTGGTGGACGACATATTTTTGAAGCTGAGAATTTAAAGGAATACAGTATATAAACCTTTGCTAGGTCGTTGATATGGCAATGGAACTGTAAGTGTCAGAAGATAAACTTGGTTTGATTGTTAACAGATTTCCGCTGTGAAAAAATAAGGTTAGCTCAGAGCAACAGATAAAGGTGCGTACTGAAATGCTAAAATCGTCATTTCTCCACAAAACCCTATGATGTGACCACTACTTCCGAATTGACGATTCTAAAGAGTGGTCGCAGCATAGGGTTTGGTGGAAAAATAAAGAAGATATTTTTTAAATGTTTTAATGTACGCATCACATCTGGAACTATGTCTAAGCTTAAACTTGGATTTAGTATCATGTTGACTACTTCCGAATTGAACAAGCTATTGAGAAACGATTGTCCGAATTTAGACATACTAGGTAGAAAGAAACAAGCGTTGAATTTTGAAACATATGTGTACAAAACATCTTAGAGATGTATGTTTTAAGTTATGTTGATACACTGTATAATTGGTTGAGTGTATGTAATTGAATGTTTGGTTATGTTAACACTGTATAATTGGTCGAATGTATGTATTAGAATGTTTGTTTATGTATATAATGTCAAAAATGTTAATTCAAAAAAACAAAACAAAAAAATCAACAAAAAACAAATTGTCCGAATGTCAAACAGCCTGGATCCTGATGAGACGTCAAATTTTCTCGGCGTCTCGTCAATATCCGAACTGTTTGACGCACGGCTAATAGATTCTCCGATGCTTGAACGAATATGTTATTAACCCTTTACTCCACGAATGTTCATGAAAGAAATATTGGTGCGGTGAATATTAGTTAGATTAATTGTTATAATGTCACATGGACACATGCTTTTTTGTTTTGGCCATGGCAAAAACTGTAAAATCATATCTAAATTGTATCATAAGCAAACATAGCAGATCCTGATCAGACGGCTCACATAGGAACCGTCTGATCTGGATCTACTCTGTTTGCAAAGGCGTAGAAAGGAGTATTTATGCGGTAAAAGATTAATCCTTGCAAAGTTTGAAAATATGTATCTTTTACAGGATGACAGAACCTGTCTAGGGTATCGAACCGGCCTTGATTCCAATGAAATGCACTTTTAACCCATTACCTCATAGGCTATTTTTAGATACTACCTCTTTGAATAAATCTACCGAAAGGGAGCATTAACTAGAGGAAAGGAACATGTTAGAATTTTGTAGTTTGAAACCATTGTGATAAATAGGGCATTTGCAATGGTTTCACAAAGTGACTTTTAAAGAGTCGTCAGTATGAGGGAATGGGTTAACCATTTCTCTAATAGAACTATTTTGACCACTCTGTGCCCCCCCCCCCCAATGATATGTCCCTTAAATTGGTTGCAAAAGGTATAGCCTGACTGAATAGTAGAGCGATACTTTTTCAGTATTTATATAATCCCGTTAACGGAATACTTCAGTTTTATATTCTACTTTCATGTTGAATAAAACGAAATAATTGACTTTATTTGTCCAATTGTCACTTCGAAACAATTCTTATAATATTTTATTATTTCTTCTTTCAGGTTGAAATGGGCGAAGGGGACCAACTAAACCGGAAGTAACAGGTACCTTCTGAACACACAACTACAAATATGGAAGAACAGGTATAGTAATAAACATAACATGTACAGTAAAACTTCAATATCTAGAACTCGGATAACTCGAGCTTTTGGACAACTCGAGTAAAAAGTTCAGTCCTTCCAAAATGTACACTACAGAATTGTTCTAAAATGCATCACTAGACATATCTAGAAACCAGCGTGACAGCTTAATGCAGGACATACAAAAGCGTTCAGCATTACTTTAGATTTGCATCAAGCTGTGAATTTGAGAAATGGTCCAGATTAGAAATCGGATGACTCGAACTTCTGTTAGAATCAGTTTACACAGTCCTTTGGAGTTCTGTCACTGTCTGTCTCCTTCTCTCTTTCTGTCTGTCTCTCTAACTGTCTGTCTCTCTGTCTGTCTGTCTCTGTCTGTCTGTCTGTCCCTATCTCTCTGTATCTGTCTCTCTGTCTCTGTCTCTCTGTCTCTCTCTGTCTCTCTGTCTCTCTCTGTCTCTCTGTCTCTCTCTGTCTCTCTGTCTCACTCTCTCTGTCTCACTCTCTCTGTCTCTGTCTCTCTGTCTCTCTGTCTGTCTCTCTGTCTGTCTCTCTCTGTCTCTCTGTCTGTCTCTCTGTCTGTCTCTCTCCGTCTCTCTGTGTCTCTCTCTGTGTCTCTCTCTGTCTCTCTCTCTGTGTCTCTCTGTCTCTCTCTCTCTCTCTCTATCTCTCTCTCTCTCTCTGTCAGTCTGACTTCAGTGTCTCTCTCTCCGTCTGTGTCTCACTTTCTCTGTGTGTGTCTGTGTGTGTGTGTGTGTGTGGCTGGCTATCTCTCTCTCTCTCTCTCTCTCTCTCTCTCTCTCTCTCTCTCCCTCTTCCCCTCTCTCTCTCTCTCTCTCTCTCTCTCTCTGTCAGTCTGACTTCAGTGTCTCTCTCTCCGTCTCTGTCTCACTTTCTCTGTGTGTCTGTGTGTGTGGGGGTCTCTCTCTCTCTCTCTCTCAATCTCTCTCCCTCTATCTATCTATCTATCTATCTCTGATTCGTGCTGTATGGATTAATTACTACTCTTCGCCGGCAAAACATGTTTAAATATTTACTCCATGCATTAGTCATGAATATTAGATGAAATTTTATACCAGCACATATGCCGTTTTGGCCGTGGTACTAATTGTAGAATCAGATCTATATTATTTCATAACAAACAGAGCAAAGCCTGGGGGGGGGTTGTTTGCAAAATGGGATTAACCCTTTTCCTTATATATACGTATTTTAACGCATTTGCAAACAGAGTAGACCCAGACCAGACGGCTCTTATAGGAGCCGTCTGATCGGGGTCTACTCTGTTTGCTAATGGAAATTGATACATATGTTTCTTTAGTTTCTAAAATTGTTACAATATTACACTTTCCATATTTCAATATAACTATTTAGCCCATGAGTGTTGAGTAGATATTGAAAATTGGACTAAATATAGAATATGGAGAGGGTTAAACTACGTGAATATAGTGAAAAGAGTTGTTGTGTGTTTGGGAACTAGAACCACGTATTCCAGGGTATTGTTTAGATCCAAGTCTTAAAAGACGGTGATTTCAGACCCGGTAAGACTGAATATCAATAATTTTCTCCATTATTTCTTTCTGTTCATCTTGGGTGTTGTTTATACTTGATTTAGAGAAAGAAAATGAATGTAGACGATTTATCTTTATCTTAAGCAGACGACAGTTTTCGAATATTTACCGCCAATTACAACAACGTCTAATTATAGAAAAATCATTAGAGTGAGTGGGCGGCAGCTGGCGAACGATAAAATCGCTAAAATGTCGCCTGCTTCAGAATTATTGACTGCTAAAATTCATACCTATTTTTTCATCATTTTGTCGAATAATGCTTCATTAAGCGTGTATTTTAAGACAAGTTCGGTGCCTCATCGGTCAGTATAGTCAGAAAATTCAAGTAGAATTAAAGTGACTGCCTTACATCATGTTATAGGTGAATTTATGGTTACCATGGAAACTAGTGTGAATTCAGATCAGATGTTGTGTCTGGTAAGAATCTAAACTGTATAAAATTGTTCTTGTATTACTAAAACAAAATGGAGAAAACACCGCGCTGAGAATAGAATTGCAGGGCATTGTTTTATAGGCAACACGATATATTGTATATCAACTGTTATCCAACTAAACTCGGCCTGACCGACATTTGAAAACAGCTTGGATCCAGATGAGAAGCCGAGTAACTCGGCGTCCCAACAGGGTTCAAGCTGTTTGACATTTGGTCAATGGTTTCTCAAAAGCTTGAATAAATGTAGGAAGTCGATGAAATTGCAACAAATCGGACTTTATCCGTTTACTCCATAATAGGCCTTTATGTGTATTTGCAAACAGAATAGATCCAGATCAGACGTCTCCTATAGGACCCCTCTGATCAGGGTCTGCTCTGTTTGCTCATGATATATAATACAGGTATGAGTATATCGTTTCTGGCACGGTTCAAGAATTATATATGGATGTGCTATCAGTAACACCCCTTTAAAACGGAATTCTAGTAGACTTATAGGCAGTTGGCTGCTTTATGCAGGGTGAAAGTCACGCAGAAAGCTCCTAGAGGAGCTTTCTGCATGACTTTCACCCTGCATTAAGCTGGCAATAACAATTTATCTAGTTAATATTTGTGACGTCATTATCCCCTACATTTATATTCATGGAGTAAAGGGTTAAACAGACAAACTGTTGATATTTTCAACTTCAAGGGACTATACGAATTACTTCGAGATAACTGGGGTTCGAATCTGATTTCGATTCTGAACAATTTTTCAAATTCACAGCTTAACGCAGGTCTGCAGTAACGCTGAAAGCTCCTGTATGAGCTTTCAGCATTACTTTAGATCTGCATTAAGCTGTCACATGCGTTTCTATTTAGATATGCTCAGAGCTACAATTTTAGAAAATTCTGTAAATGTTGTAAATTTTGGATGGAGCGAGTTATCCCGAAGTTTGAGTTATCCGAGTTCGTTATATTGAAGTTCAACTGTGTTTGTTTCCAGCATGATAAAGGGATTAATCGATTCCAGGATCAATGGAATTATTAGCCGCTGTGCTGTTTACATGAAACTATAACCTCTAACACAGTAAGTTAATGTTTCATCGATAGAAAACGTCGTAAATTTAAAATTGAGATATTGAAACAAACGTTCTTACAATTGTTCTTCGACCTAACCAGGGTGAAACAGATCGGATCCTGTTAAGACACCGAATTACTCGAAGTCTCATCTGGATCCAAACTTGTTGCAACTATTACCATTGTTTCACTCATAGCAGGTTAAATGACATTCACATTTTATACCCTTTACTCCATAAGTATGCCTCTCTATGCTTTTGCAACCAGAGTAGACCCAGATCAGACGGCTCCTGTAGGAGCGGTGTGATCAGGGTCTGCCTTATTGCTTTAGATCTGATCCTACAGTCTCTGTCTGGTGTCAAATTTTCCTATGATCATGTGCCATTATAAAAAGAATAATCCAATTAATATTCATGATGTCATTATTTCTTACATGAATATTCATGGAGTAAAGGGTTAAGAATTATCCCACTATATGCCACTTCATCCTCACTTGATGATACGGCGATACGGCGTCTCTGATCCGGATCTAAGCCGTTTGACACTAGGGTCTATAGTTTCTCAAATGCTTGATCGAATCGGAAGTAGTCAAAATTGGCAGCAGATTCTAGTTTGGACAGACCTTATTTTCTCACAGCTTAATGAGGGATAATCTATATACAGTTAATCCTTTCCCTGTTCTATATTTATTACAAAGTTCAATACCTACTGAATATTCTTTGACAAAATAGCCATATTGAAACATGGAATGTGGAACACTGTAGCTATTTTAGAAAGTAAAGAAACAGACATATCAAATTCTGTTGGCAAACAGAGTAGACCCTGATCAGACGGCTCCTCTAGGAGCCGTCTGATCTGGGTCTACTCTGTTTGCAAATGCGCGAAAACACGCTTGTATGAGGGAAAGGGTTAATCTTGATGAGATGATATCTCGAACTTCAAGGTAGGCTCGAATCATCCGATTTCTAATATGAAACATTTTACAGCTTAATGCAACGAATCACATTCATTATATGAGCCGTCTGATCTGGGTCTACTCTGTGTGCAAATGCGCGAAAAGGCGTTTATATTAGGGAAAGGAATAAGACGAGTATTTAACCTTTTATTCCATATTTGCAAACAGAGTAGACCCTCATGAGACGACACATGTAGGAGCCGTCTGATCAGGGTCTGCTCTGTTTGCGTTAGAACTGTATATATCTGATTCTACAGTGTTTCCAGTGCCAAAACGTTTCTTGTTCATAAGATAGTTAACACATTCCCACCTTGACTATTTTTAGACCCAACCTCTTTGAATAAATCTACTGCAAAGGAGCATTAACTATAGAATAGTAGACTTTTAGAAGTGTATAGTTTTGAAACAATTGTGATACAATGTAAATAGAGCATTTGCTGCTATGAAGCAAATGCTCTATCTATCACAATGGTTTCAATAATGACTTTTCATAGGCGCAATAAGGCGCCAGTAGTAGAGAATGAGTTAATATTTATAGTTGAACCTGTCCTAAGCACCCATATATTTATTGAATACAGGAGTCTTAACCCTTCTCTTGCTGAATTTTAAAATACATTTCTCCTTCTTTACCCATGCCCTGTTGTATAATAGCATATATCTTCACTGTGTACAAGTATTTCGCTGTGCAATCACTGCTGTGGAGTGCACTGGTTGCACAATCAACTTGTAAATAGTGCAGACCCTGATGAGACAGCTCCTGCAGGAGCTGTCTCATCTGGGTCTTCACTATTCACAGGTAGGTATATTGACGCGATTAGCAAGCGAAGGGTTAAAAAGTAGGTGGTTGCTTTATGCAGGGTAAAAGTAATACAGGCAGCTCCTATATTAGCTTTCTGCATTACTTTAGCCCTACGTTAAGCTACCACTTGCCTTACAGTCCCATACCCTCTTTTTGATGTCCCATTAAGACAGGTTCTGCTGTATATTTTGTCTTACATAAATTCACATTGAGTAAAAGGATAAATTTCCTTCAGTGATGATTCTAACACTTACAGTGCTGGACACGAGTCACTAATGTCCTTTGCAAACAGTGTAGACCCAGATGAGAGGGTTCCTAAAGGAGCCCTCTCATCAGGGTCTGTACTTTTAGTCATGTGACACTATTCTTTAGAAAAAATCCCTAAATATTCACCGTAAGATGGACCTGTTTGAATTTTGGAATAGTCCATTTGAAAATTCAGCATTGTAAGGATTGTTTAAAAAGGTCTGCTCTATATTGGAAATAAATGCATGAGTCAAAAGCAACATGAGCCAACGACAATTTTACTCAGCATGCATTGGGTTACGGGCTATCCTTGTGACTGCGAGAAACGAGTAACTTGGTATTTGCAAACTGCGTAGACCCAAATTAGATGACCCATTGGGAAACCCTCTGATCAGGGTCTCAAACGTTTGCTATTGCGAAATCTTTTGAGAAAAAGAATGCCTTATACACTATATAACAGCTTCTTGTGTCCATCAATCATTTGTTTACATTATGATTAAATCAGCATTATAAAGATTAATCCGTGTTCTGCATTTTACATTCGCTAATAGCCCGGATGTTGATAAGACGTCGAGTCACTCGGCGTCTCATCAAGATCCATGCTGTTTGACGCCCCTTCAATAGTTTCTCAAATGCTAGTACGAATGGAAAGCAAATAAAAACTGATCAACGGATTAGGATTTTGGCAGACATATTGTTTTATAACAGGATACCGGTTAACGTTTGGGTTTTGTAGAAGGCTGTAGCCTGGCCATGTTTCTCGCCCTGAATAATGCATAACAACAATAATCAATGTTATAGTCGCCGAGTCTTTGGCACAAAATCAATAGTGGAAAACGAGATGGCTACGCATGGGAGATGGCTGATCGATATTCTCCCAGAAAGTGTCGTTTGCTGCTGAAAAAATGTAGTCTGCTACTTGATAAAAATGCCATTTGCTGCCGATACATATATCGTCTGCTGATGATGATGACATGTTAGATGTCGTCTGATGCTGAAAATTAGAAAAGTAAAAAATACTTCTACAAACGTAGTCGTTTACTGTTAAAATGCAACCTGTTGCAAAATGTTTCGTCTGTTAAAATGCCACCTGCTTAATATCTTTGTCGTCTGCCACTGCAATAATGTTGTTTTGAACTTGATTCTGCTGGGTATATTGTCGTCTGTTTAACATTTGTTTCCAGCTGTATAAATATCACTTGCTGCAAGAAGAAAGAAATCGGTAAAATCTCTATTAACCCATTCCCTCATATTGACGACTTTTTGACGACTCTGTAAAAGTAACTTTGTGAGACCATTGTGATGAATAGAGCATTTGTCCTATTGGAGCAAATGCTCTATTTATCACAATGGTTTCAAACTACAACATTCTAAAATTTTCATTTTCCTTTTTTATGCTCCTTTTTGGTCGATTTATTTAAAGAGGTTGTATCTAAAAATAGGCTATGGGGTAATGGGTTAAGCGATTACTTAAATATTTGTCTTTATACCTTTCCTTCCTATTTAAACGCATTTTTCATGTATTTGCAAACAGAGCAGACCCAGGGGAACCGTCTGATTAAGGTCTACGCTGATTGCTGATGAAATTATAGTAGATCAGTATCCATGCTTATAAAACTTTTTAGTTGAGTCTGAGTTCGTTCTCAAGTTTTTGATTGGTCAGATTTGAGCTAACGGCTCAAATCTGACCAATCAAAAGCTTGAGAACAAACCCAGAGTCAACTAAAAAGCCTTATAAGCATGATCCCTGATTCTACAGTTTCCACATGAGTCAACATATCCTGTATTCATATATCATTATAAAAATAATTAACATTCACGGTGTCACTTTCTTACATGAATATCAAACAGCGAACTGGTTAAGACAGGTGTTAGCTAAATGCAGAACGAAAGGTACACAGCTAGCTCTGCATTAAGCAACCATTTGCTCTTACAGATATCCATGTTTATTCATCAAATGGTCGTTATAGAGAGTTGTACAATAAATGAATGTCGTCACAGAGCTCCCGATAGGATGCGCAAATTAAAACATTTTTCAAGAATAACTCCTTTATTTCTCCTCCAAACCTTATACTGTGACCACTCTTTGGAATCGTCTCGAAGAGACGATATTAAAGAGTGGTCCCAGTATAGGGTTTTGTGGAGAAATGACGATTTTAGTATTGGGGTACGCACCTTTATCTGTAGCTCTGGGCTGTCCCTGACCCAGTCGTCAATTGGTAAAACACCTCTACTACAAGAGGAAATTAACTGCTAATACAACATATGTTACGAAACGTTTATCGTGACAGAAGCTGTAGAACATCAAAAGAAAACAGAGCAGACCCTGATCATACGGCTCCTTTACGCCTTTGAAAACAGAGTAATACCCGTCTGATCAGGGTCTGCTCGGGTTGCTTATGGTATGGTATTATAATCTGATTCTACAGTGTCAACATCTGTTGTTTATAGTCATTATGTCAATATTTCTTACGCGAATATTCATCAGACAAAATGCATTAACCCTTTCACCGCCAATGTCGCAAAAATGCTCCACGACAAATAGTGCAGTCCCAGATCAGACGCCGCTTTTTCAAGGCGGCGTCTGATCAGGGACTTCGCTTTTGTCTCAAACTCAGTTTCTATATCTATGCTTTATTCCTTTGAAATTTGCATTTATTCATCTTATTTCCATATGTTACCGACCACAATTGGAAAATTGGCGCCGAAAGGGTTAATGAGACATATGTGACCTCTTACATGTACCCCCACTCCCAGCTACTACAACCTATTACAAAGAAGGTTAACCCGTTTACTGTTCAATATTCGTTTAAAAAAGAAATACTGACAACATGGATATCTATCAGCTGATTTTTTATAACAGCAAATGTACACGGGGCATTTGGGCTCAGGTAGGAAATGTAGACTCAGATCTGTATTGTACTGTAAGCAAAAGGAGCAAACCCGGATCAGAGGCTTCAATAGGAGCCGTCTGATCTGTGTCTGCCCTGTTTGCAAATGCTTGGAGGGACGATTATGTAAGAAATAGTTAACTATACGACCATACTTTAACCCTTATGATGTGAAGATATGTTTTCTATTCAAACTCTCCGATCTGTTGCTTATCTCCGATCATTTCTGGCTTACAATAAACTATTGACCGAGTGTCAAACAACTTTGACAAATAGCTTGGATCAAGATTAGACACCGAGTAACTCGGCGTCTCATCTGAATCCAAGCTGTTTGCTATTACACATCAATTCGAGCTTAGCGGAAAAGGGTTAAGATGTCGGGATTAGGTTTAAGGTAGCTGAATAACGGTTAAGGTAGTGGGATAAGGGTTAAGGTAGTGGGATATAGGTTGAGGTAGCGGGGAAAGCGTTAAGGTAGTAGGATAAGGGTTAAGGTAGTGGGATAATGGTTAAGGTAGTCGGATAAAGGTTGAGGTAGCGGGAAAATGGTTAAGGTAGTAGGATAAGGGTTAAGGTAGTGGGATAATGGTTAAGGTAGTGGGATAAAGGTTGAGGTAGCGCGGAAATGGTTAAGGTAGTGGGATAAGGGTTAAGGTAGTGGGATAAGGGTTAAGGTAGTGGGATAAAGGTTGAGGTAGCGCGGAAATGGTTATGGTAGTAGGATAAGGGTTAAGGTAGTGGGATAAAAGTTGAGATAGCGGGAAACGCGTTAAGGTAGTGGGATAATGGTTAAGGTAGTGGGATAAGGGTTAAGGTAGCGAGGAAAATTGTTAAGGTAGTGGGAAAAGGGTTAATATATGTGGATAAGGGTTAAAGTATTGGGATAAGTCTTAATGTAGCTGGACAAGGGTTTAGGTTGCGGGATAAGGGTTTAGGTTGCGGGATAAGGGTTTAGGTTGCGGGATAAGGGTTTAGGTGGCGGGATAAGGGTTTAGGTAGCTGGATAAGGGTTTAGGTAGCTGGATAAGGGTTTAGGTTGCGGGATAAGGGTTTAGGTTGCGGGATAAGGGTTTAGGTGGCGGGATAAGGGTTTATGTAGCTGGATAAGGGTTTAGGAGGCGGGATAAGGGTTTAGGTGGCGGGATAAGGGTTTAGGTTGCGGGATAAGGGTTTAGGTGGCGGGATAAGGGTTTAGGTGGCGGGATAAGGGTTTAGGTTGCGGGATAAGGGTATAGGTGGTGGGATAAGGGTTTAGGTGGCGGGATAAGGGTTTAGGTAGCTGGGTAAGGGTTAAGGTGGCGGTATAAGGGTTAAGGCCAATTATACTTAGATGCTAATCTAGAAAAAGATTTTTATCACTATTGTATACGAAACGTGTCTGGTTAATGTTTCGCCATGACTGTAATTAGTACAACAATAATGATGATGAATGACGAAACATCTGCGGCATTGAAGCCTTTGTTCACATGGAGTAACAGTATTATACACCGGGAATTATTGCTTCATACAGTTGCATATCCCCACAACGGCCACTCAGAAAGATGAATTATTCTGGATGTTTTGACAATATATAACTTAACCCATATCCCGGTATCCACGACCTTGCTCGCATTTGCAAACAGTTTGGATCCAGATGAGAAGCCGAGTAATTCGGCGTCTCATCAGGATCCAAGCTATTTGACACTCGGTCATTTTTTTTGCAAAAAGAATCGGACGAAGCCAATATTGAATTATGAATGATAATTAGCGATTTCTGTTTCCTCGGTTGACCACCGTCACAGAGACGGTTTCATTTGTTAACCTCGTGATATCTGTTCATTTACAGTAACTGTTGTTTTTTCTTTTCAGATACAGACACGGAGTTTAAGGCCATGACAGAGAAATCTACGTGTCTCCTTTTATTGGATAAGAGACGTTGCATACAATTGTCTCTCCGGAAGTGACGTAATACTGGTTAAAGAACGGCAATCGGAAGTGACGTCATAGTATAAATGTTGTAACCAATTTACAGTAATGGCTAGTTGAAATCGGATAGTTATTTGGAAAGTGTTGATACATGGAAAGAAGCGATTAGAAGGAATTGCAATCTGTGATAGAAAAGACGCCAAATTTGCAGCCCACGAATTTCGCAAGCTGCCGTTACTTATTCCTGGTTTGGAAACTAATTCTTCTAGATGTTCACAGGATAATTTTGTGTTTGTGGATCCGTTTAACAGTGTTACGGAATATGTGATGTAAAATACCCCAGCTTGTGAGATTCGGTGTTGCGTAAGGTTTACCCCGTGTATATAAAAGTAAGCTCGGATTGTAAGTGGTTATCGAAAATCTGTGTAATAAACGGCTCACGAGGAAGTAAAACTTCACTGGCTCATAGATAAATGATGGATATACAATAATAATACAAAATGCTCGAGATTGTTAAGAAACCTGATACGGCTTTTACTTGATACTGCTGCTTCTAAAAATTCGTTTAAACCCCATTCGATCAATATGGGATCCTTGTTAATCTAAATCACGGGATTTCTCGCGTGTGATAACGAGATTTGGTCAGCGACATCGCAGAATATGAACCCGTCGGGCCAACAGGACGCTGACAACCGAGTCATCATCAATGTCGGTGGAATACGCCACGAAACGTACAAAGCTACGCTTAAGAAAATCCCCGCCACTCGGCTCTCGAGACTTACCGAGGCGCTGGCGAACTACGATCCGGTCTTGAACGAGTATTTCTTTGACCGACATCCGGGCGTTTTCGCTCAGATTCTGAACTACTATCGGTCGGGCAAGCTGCATTACCCGACGGACGTGTGCGGGCCACTGTTTGAGGAGGAACTTGAATTCTGGGGGCTCGACGCGAACCAGGTCGAACCATGCTGCTGGATGACTTATACGTCCCACAGGGACACACAAGACGTTCTAGGGATCCTTGACCGACTCGACCTTGACACAGATCGTCCTACGGAGGATGATATTATGAAGAAGTTTGGTTGGGAGGAAAAATTTATTGCGGGGGAGCTGAACTGTTGGCAAAGAATTCAACCGAAAATTTGGGCTTTATTCGACGAACCATATTCGTCCACTCCTGCAAAGGTACGTAAGAAAGAAACGAGCATTATTATTTATGCAAGTTTGATAACAATCTTTAGCGATTGCCTTTATAACGCAGCCTCAAGTATGTATTCAACATGTTAGGATTCACAAATTAACTTTAGCAACCCTTCTATCCTTAATAATAACGTTTGCTTCTGCGTTTGATTGCTCCATTTCACATATCTAACTGCACATGCAAGATAAATGATTATTTTCCTTACAGTATTGTAGATAAAATGCGTTTTAGTTTATGAAAATCTCTGATGTCTCAGTCAACCCCTATATTTTCTGCTACTCATTAGACTCGCCTTGAGGAGGTGGTTCTAATGAGTAACAGCAAGATTGGAGTTCGCAGAGAAATATCAACATACAGTAGAACCCCTCTAATGCGACCACTTAATGAATAAACATGGCTGTCTTTATAAGCAGGTGGTTTCTTAATGCAGGACATAAATAATGCAGAAAGCTCCTCTGGGAGCTTTCTGCATTGCTTTTGTCCAGCAATAAGCTACCACCTGCATCTAGCACCAATAATTATACCTCTTTAGGTGGTCGCATTAGCGGGGTGTTACTATTTTATATTGATCTTCTGGAACGTGTTTTATCTACAGATTATGTACTGTCCTAATTTATACAAGCGAATACAGTAAAACCTCTTTAGACCTTTACTCCATGAATATTCATGTACGTTACAATGACATCATGAATATTGATTAGATTATTTTTATGATGGCCTTTGAACATAGGAATGTTTTTGTTTTGACGAAATATAGAATCAGATCTATATTGTGCAATAGCAAACAGATCAGACCTTTATCAGACGGAGGCCGTCTGATTTGGGTATAACCTGTTGCAAAGGCATAGAAATGCGTATTAACCCATTCCCACATATTGACGACTTTTGACGACTCTGTAAAAGTCACTTAGTGTAACCATTGTGATAAATAAAGCATTTGCTCCGATAGGAGCAAATGATCTATTTATCACAATGGTTTCAAACTACAAAATTCTAAACTTATTCTTTTCTCTAGTTAATTCTCCTTTTCGGTAGATTTATTCAAAGAGATTGTATCTAAAAAAAGACCATTGTGATAAATAGAGCATTTGCTTCTATATGAGCAAAATGTTAATGCTCTATTTATCACAATGGTATCAGACTACAAAATTCTAAAAGGTTCCTTTTCTCTAGTTAATGCTCCTTTTCGGTAGGTTTATTAGCAGTGGTTAGATCTAAAAATAACCTATGGGGTAATGGATTAATTGAGTAAAACTAATCCCTCGCCGATGTGACCTTCTTGAAAATATTCTCTGAAGCAACAAGTTAGACTGTAATGAAAGGGCCTCTTGGGGACCATGTATGTACTCCTTGGAGACCATGTATGTACTCCTTGGGGACCATGTATGTACTCCTTGGGGTCCATTGATCAAGAGTTTATATGGTCTAAAAAGTTATTTTTAGAGGTTTTACTGTAAACGATAAAACTTCTCGTAACTGGACGTTCAAATTAGCATCAATATCAGTCTTCAAAACAGGTGGCAGCTTAATGCAGGGTTGAAATCACACAGAAAGCTGTATGACTGTCGTCATGCATTAAGCAGCCACTTGCCTAAATTCTTCTCTGCTATAATTCCGGTTTAGATGGGTTTTACGGTAGTTTAATGCTACCGGGCTTCGCTGCCCTTTAGGTACTCACAGTACTCTGATAATTAACAAAACACGCATAAGTCAAATAGCATATTCTAATGTTTGCTGTCGGAATGCTTTACGATGCCTGTCTGTGTTTTTGCTGTTTTATGTAACAGTTTTACGAGAACTGACACAATATTGTAGAAATAATTTTATCATACAAGCTTTGTTTTTGGTTACCCGCATTTCGTATGGGAAGTTGCTAGTTCGACCTTCTACTTTGTCAGTAATTTGGAAAACGATATTGCAATTATAGAAATAGGCCAAGATCAAACACACCAATAAATACTTATTATTTCAGATATAATTTTATGAACATGAGTCAAGTCACAAGTTCTACCCACATGAGTTACGGTCCTCCCATACACCATTAACCAGTAATTTTGTCACATGAAACATAACAATAATGTATTAATTATTTTAACCCTTTCCCTCATATTGGCGACTTTTGACGACTCTGTAAAAGTCCCTTTGTGAAACTATTGTGATAAATAGAGCATTTGCTCCTATAGGAGCAAATTCTCTATTTATCACAATGGTTTCAAACTACAAAATTCTAAAGTTTACTTTTATCTAGTACATGCTCCATTTCGATAAATTTTTTCAAAGAGGTCGAATCTAAAATAGCCTATGAGGTAATGGGTTAAACCCTTCATCTGATAAATATTCATGTTAGAAATAATGACATCATGAATATTTATTAACTGTTTTTTTAATAATGATACACGGAGAGTTTTGAGAGTTTT